>BRDA01047473.1:0-24934 GCA_036984385.1 Crenuchus spilurus | reverse complement strand
TGTCATTACTGTAAAACTGAGATTTGCACAGCTGGCACTATACAATTGAAAATGGTATTAATAAAAATGATTTGTCTAAGGCTGTGTTGTATGGCGAAAATAAAATATCCCAAGATATTTTCATGATATATGATTTGCATAGTGGAACCTTGTTTATCATTTGATCTGGTTAAAATAACACTCAAAAACAGCATAACTCGTAAGAATGATGTTAAATACTCATTCATCCATTTCATTTGTCTTTTGTTTTTATTTCTCATTGAGTGGCTGGAATGGATTAAGTGGATTTACATTATTTCTTATGGGAAATATTGCTTCAGTTATCATTCGTTTCGGTGCTCATCAGGATCTTTAGAACGGATTAATTATGAAGACAGAGGTTCCACTGTCTTGTGATATTTAGTTTTGAACTGATTTGATCTGGGGCTGCCAAACATGCCTGTGCAACAAATCAGATGTTTCTTCTTGTTTCTAGGAATATCTGTGAAACACAAATACAGATCAAACCTTTCAGTCTTGAGATTGCATGTGATTCACATCCAGATTTAAAAGACCATGAAACAGGGCTGACGTACACATTATCTGTCTGCTATGTTTGATTCTGTTTGAAACTGACCAATGGATGCGCAGAAAGTCACTAAGAACTGACCCATCAGTTTCTTATAGTGTGTGATTGGTTGATTTGTGTGTATCTTTTGTGTGAAACTGACCAATGGAAATCAGTAAGGACTCATATTGGAAACGCTTCATTCCTCATTCAGTTACATCGGCAGAAGCCAAAACTTTGCTGCAGAGATTTAGACGATTATTACACTTTTGTTTTCTATTTTATTCATAAATCTAATCAAAGACTTTGGTAAACCTACTTCAAGCACCAAAACAATTCATCCACGTGAGTAGAGTTGTTTCACAACAGTCTTATGACTTGATACAATGATGTAAAACAGATCAGTATTGTTCTACTATAAGGCTCTGCAGAATGTTCCACTGATCTGAATGGGTCATTGCAAATTTCTTGATATTGACTGCTGAAAAAAATCAGGATTTTCAATAGTATTTGTGCTACTGATTCACATCTTTCACATCATTCTGCAAGTAATCTGTTCACTTACTGTATCTGAAATTAATGGTAATTTGTATCTAACAGCTGCATGTTAACATCAATAATTCAAATGAAAAAGCATTTTTAAAGACAAATTTAAGAAGATATGCAAAATGCAAAAATGCTCTGAGACCTCAAAGGTTTAAATTGTGCAGCAAAGAAATTACTGTTAAAAGAATTGTGAGTTCACATACTGCACTGCACTAAATCCAATTAAATTTATTTATAATGAAACGTGTAGCATTTTTTAAACTTTTTTAAACAATGTCCTCAACATGCTCAGAGAACTAAAAATTCTTTCAGGACAAAAACAACATCATTCTGTTGATCCATGTATGATTCAGAGTTTATCACAGAGCATCGATGCTCAGGTCATGTGATCATTAACTTTATTATACAGCCTGGGCTGCTTTTTGATTGACGTGATTGGCTGAATACCCTGCAGCCAATCAGAACAGAGATTACTGAAATATACCAGTCAGAGTAAAGGCACAGCAACAGAAATAGTTCCTTTTAAGTGAGAAAAATCATAAAAAAATGCAAGTTTAGAGCATTAATGCAAATGTAAATATCATCTGACATCATATCGCTGTGAAATATTTGAAAAATAACATTATATTAAATTTTATCGTCCAGGATTAGTTTCATCAAAGTGTACAAATACCGACTGTGCATCTTGACACATTGAGCTCTGAATTTCTCAATATTAAAGTGGCCTCGGGGTAAACTCTCTCCATCCAGATTCACACAGACATTGGAGGGTGGGTACGCTACAGGAGGATGCACCCCCCCTGAAGGGAGCCGAGAAATCGCCAAAATAAATAACAAAGCCAAAATCAATGGGAGCTGTGACCGTGAGCAGCCTCGGGTAGACCCAGAGAAGCACATACTAGCTTGTTTGCAACACAACACAGCAACTACTCCTCAGACCGGCTAAATATTTCATCAGCTGGCAGAAGAACCTACTGCCCCAGAAGGTCCAGGCTTTCTTTTGTTTGTTTCTTTATTGCAGAGAAATCACAGGCTCAAAAGTAGTTGTCTTTGGCTCCTCAGCAACAGTATTCACTTTGATGAAAATGCTTTTACATTAGAGATGTTCTATCATTATCAATAGGTATCAGCATCAGGCTGGATCTGATATGTAAAGCAAATCTGTACTAAATGTATACTGAAATAGTATGTGTACTACACTGCTTTGTTAGCATAGTTTCTTGATTAGAAAATAGGGGTGCACTGATCTGACACAGCCTTGATGGCCTTGATTTTTGGCTGAATTAACACACCTGCACATTTCCAGTACAGTGGTAACCCTACTTACGAGCATCCCTACTAACGAGTATTCCAGGTAACGAGTCGAGATCTCTGAATATTTTTGTTCCAGGTAACAAATAAAATTCCAAGTAACGAGCAGCGTATTAGTTCAAGTATGCCAACCGCTAGGGGCGCTGCGGTCGTAGCATCTCCTAGATGCTAGTGTAGAAGAAGAGGTCAGTCATTATCTTTAAGCGCTGTCCAGTGAAAGTGCTAGTGAAAGCGACGCAAAGAGAGCAAAAGGTAGTGAATAAGAAAGTTAGATAAATTTTACTTTTACTTTTCATATGATAAGTGCCATACACGTACACCCGTCCTCCTGTCCTCCTTAGCCGCCAGCCTACACGAGCACCGTCGGTCTCCCTCTCCTTAGCGGCCAGCTTACATGAGCGTCGTCGTCGTCTCATTTATGTTTTAAAAAACCCATATAAACACATTATTTAGCATATTAAAGTATACTGTATATTGGCCGGCTGACACGGATTAATCAGTTTTACATGTATTCTTATGGGGAAAATGCATCCAGCTAACGAGCAAACCAGCTAACGAGCTCGGCTCCTGCACGGATTAAACTCGTAAGTAGGGTTACCACTGTACTATAAATTCTTGAAAAATAAACAAAAATCTCATCTATTGAAATATCATTAGTCAAAAAGTCTCTAAAGTAAGAATTAACTGGCTATTCATACATAATTATGCTTTGTGTGTTTACCTGTTAATATTTTAATAAATAACAGCTTAGGTGTATTTAAGAGGACATATTATACCTCTTCGCAGGTCCCTGGGGGTCTTATTAAAATATCTGTCACATTTTTGGTCAAAAAAGATCATTAATTAAGTTGCACAGCACCTGTTCACATTCTATATAAACATTTCTATTCAATACAACAGGTCTGAATGCCTGTTCTTTGCTAGACCCACTTCCCTGTTCAGCAGTGAGATTTCAGCCAATGAAGTTTAAGTAAAGTATTTATCTCCCCCTCCCTCTACAGGATACTGCAGCACCATTTAAGGTGAAATTAGAAACTTGAATAAGAAGCTAACTTCAGTCTTGTGTAGAAATCACCACAAAATACAGCAGAAATCCACAGAAACACCAGACATCAGTTTACTTTTTACCATCCTGTGTTGTACTGACCCAGTTTGAAAAAGTACATGGGTTCTGTTCTATAACTTTCTTTAACTAAACGAAACAAAAATTGTGTAGCTAAGTTCTCAAGCTGTAGGTGGAGCTACCCAGATAGGGAGTGGAGTTCTAATGAGCTGTTTTATTGCGTAATAAGGGGAGTCAAATCAATGTTTTTAAATCTAGACCACGGAGAAAAACAAACTGAGTTGTCTTATTCTGTTTGTGAGTTGGCAGACACTCCAGATTTCCAAATGTATGTGGAAAAAGTGAGTTGTTCATAATATTCCCTCTTTTAAAAAATCAAATTGAAAAGAACAGGGGGTTCTTCAAATAATGTGAGCAGGTAAGTGCACATGGTATGCATATTAAGAAGAAATCATGTTATTGGTTTTGCAATTTTGGCAACACAAAGTACTTTAAATGTTTTCAGGTGTTTATTTAGAGCACACAGTGTGAGCTGTGGGCAAAAAGGCTAATAAAAATGACCAATGGGTAATCTGTTTGTGAAGAAATCACCATTAGAATCTGACATAATGAACGATGATCATGACATAATGATGCATCCCTCATGTCATATCATCTCTATCATTTTACATCATTTCTTTTGTTTCATTCTCTTTTCTCCTCTTTCTCACCTTTCCCTGATGCCCCCCCCCTCCTGCTCTCTCTCCCTCTCTCTCATCCTGCGAGCGCTACTGGAATGAACGACCTTGAGCCGGCATGCAGGAGTGTGTTGCCATGGCAACGGCGCTTCACACAACCAGTAACAGCTGGATGCAACACTCGCCCAGAATTTTAGCTGGAGTCACTACAGTGAGAGAGAGAGAGAGTGAGAGAGAGAGAGAGTGAAAGAGAGAGAGAGACAGAGAGAGAGAGAGAAAGAAAATGTGTGTGAGAGTAAAAGAGAGAGTAAAAGAAAGCGAGAGAGAGAGTGAGAGAAATAGACAGAGAAAGAGAGAGTGAGAGAGAGAGAGAGATAGTAAAAGAGAGAGGGGGGTGAGAGAGAAAGACTGTGAGAGTAAAAGAGCGAGAATGAGAGAGACAGAGAGAAATAGTGAGAGAAAGAGAGAGAGAGTGAGAGAAAGATTACAAGAGAGTAAAAGAGAGCGAGAGAGTGAGAGAGATAAAGATAAATAGTGAGAATAAAAGAGATTGTGTAAGAGAGAAAGAGAGCGAGAGTGAGAAAGATAAAGCTAAATAGTGAGTGAGTGAGAGTAAGAGAGATTGTGTGAGAGAGCGCGAGAGCCAGAAAGAGAGAGTGAGATTGTGAGAGAGAGAAAGAGTAAGAGACAGAGAGAGAACAGTTGCTATCTCTTTCTTTGCTCATTTCAGTCTTACATTCACACTCAGATAAAATAAAAACGTTCTCAACAAGAAAAGCATCTAAAAATAGAAAATTAAGAGTGAAAATCTTATCAGTTACATCAGGTTAACCAACTGGGGAGAATTTGCATGAAGCTGTTCCTTCAGGCAAATATTAATAAACACCACTCGAAGCAGCTTCCACACACGCCTGGAGATACCAGCCACCTGTCAACAGAACAAAGCTAACACATTAGTGCAACTTTCAAAGCTGCTGTCAAGTTTTCTAAGACAAGTCAGTGAGAAAATTCAACACAAAGTCCATCTGGAAACCTCTGCTTCTAAACACCTGCAGAAGCCCAACATGTCCATGTGAAAATGACACCAAACATCATGCCACACAAATACACATCTGAGCAAACAAAGATGAGAAAAGAAACTGCTCTGGATTTAAAATATAATGTTAAGTCTTTATGTATATGTGAAACCTCCCATCACAGTCCATCCTCTGTCTTTATTTATGTCGTCCATGTGCTTCATCATGTCTCCACCCTTGTGTTGCCTCCATTATGTCCAGTGAGTGTCTTCACCTCAGTTTTGTCATTCCACAGTCCTGGTTCCCCATCTCATGTGTGATTTATATGTTCCCTTATGTGTCACAGTCTTGGTTGGTCACTGTATTGTCTCCATGACCATTGTTGTAATGTAATGTTTCATGTAATGTAATGTTTTCTTAAATAAAGAGAGGTTTTGTCACACCCTGCATCCACATACTCCTCTGTAACTAACATTATATTAGTGATGAATAAGTGACAAAATGCAACTAATTTTTTTTGGCAGATTATTTTTGCAGTTTAATGACATTAATAACTTAGAATGTTATATTGAATGAAGGTATTATTCACAACTTATGCTAAACTGCCAGTTACTTTTGTGACTTTATTTTGATTACAGCTCATTTTTCATTTAAGAATTTTAAATGTTCCATTACAGAACAAAGCATGTTATTTATACGGAACCTTTAGCTAACAAAATACTCTAGATCTCATTTAGGCTATAGTATGAAAGGGCCAATCAAAATCGGTAGTAAACAAATCACACGTAAAGCATGTTGAATCCCCAAATATACAGTTTACATTATGAACATAGTAAGTTTTGAATATGGATATGACAAACTATTATTGTTAATAGGGATGCACCAAATATTCAGCAACGGAAATTATTCAGCCAAAAATGCATAAATAAATAAAATAAAATAAAATAAAGACCAAAAAATATATACCAAACAATGTTTTTTTTAATGACACTGTTACCTTTTTCCAATTGCCAGCCATAGACTGTTAGTTTGTGTTGTGTGGGTTAGCTTGTGTTGTATTTGTCTTAGCTTCTGTTATGTTTCTTAGCTTGTGTTGTGTTTGTTAGCTTCTGTTGTGATTGTTATCTTGTTTTTGCATAGCTTCTGTTGTGTTTGTTAGCTTGTGTTGTGTGTTAGCTTGTGTTAAGTTTGTGTTAGCTTGTGTTGTGTTTGTGTTAGCTTGTGTTGTGTGTGTTAGCTTGCGTTGAGTTTGTGTTAGCTTATGTTGTGTTTGTTGGCTTGTGTTGTATTTTGTGTTAACTTGTGTTGTGTGTGTTAGCTTGTGTTGTGTTTGTTAGCTTGTGTTGTGTTTGTTAGCATTATCTGGCTGTATGTCCTATTATCTGTCTTTACTAATGCAGTACTGTTGTATGTGCTTCAACTTGGCTACAGCCACATAAAACAGCTACTGTAGTACACATTTTTACCATAAAAAAATCAATTAACCTCAATTATTGTGATTTTTATGTTTTGGCGCCATTGTCCA
This sequence comes from Crenuchus spilurus, assembly GCA_036984385.1. Lineage (NCBI taxonomy): Eukaryota > Metazoa > Chordata > Actinopteri > Characiformes > Crenuchidae > Crenuchus > Crenuchus spilurus. The sequence continues at coordinate 18,249 of BRDA01047473.1, read as the reverse complement.
CCTTCAGAACAGTTTACAGTCAAAAGCAATTTAGCTCCAGTCTTCACAAGGAGATCTTTCGGTAGACCTTCACCAGCTTATTTGGACAGGAGCATGATATGGGCACATACAAGACAATAGGCACTGAAAGAAAACAAACCACTTAGAGGTTTTGCACAAATAGCATTATGAAGCTGCTTTGCAAGTCATAGTGAGTCATAAAGCTAAAATCTAAACTCCAAAGTCTATTTCCTCACATCACCATCCCCTCTACTCTAAGCAAAGTTGTTTTCTTAAAAAAAGGTGCCAGAAATTATTCCTCACAGTGGTGCCACATAAGTACAACTTTTGGTTTGCTAAACATTTCAAAGAACCATTTCACAGTTTTCCATTCATTCATGTAGTCCAAATTCTGCTTCTTTTAGCTTAAAACTGCAGCTGCTAGGCTAACGTTTTTAACAAGCACTAAAACTCAATAGTTACCTAAATAGTTAAACTGTTTCCATCAAAATACTTTAAAAATATATTTCAAACCTCATCCAGCTCTTAACAAAGGTCTGACAGTCAACCCGATGTAGTTTAGGACACAGCATATCTTGATGCCCATAATTGTGGAGTCATTTTTATAGTTCTAAGTGAGCCAAACTGTGTCCTAAACCACACTGAGTAGATTTGCAGACATTCATTAATATCTGGAGAGGATGCAGGTTGAGAGACGTGATGAAGATGTATTTTTATGGACATAATTTCTTTGCAATGTTGGCCTAGAAGCTCCAGTTCTAAACTACAGAAGTAATTTTAAGACAATGGTAAGCACAGCATATCTAGGGTAAGTGGGAAATTGTGTACATTTGATTTCTCAGCAAACTATTACTTTAAATAAAACATAATGTAAAGGTTCTGTTTCAAATTGAAGGTTTTTTCATACACTTATTAGGAACTTATTATTTATTTTTAGAAGTGCAAAAAAGTGATTTTGAAGGTAACTCTGGAGTATATTTCAAAACAATTGCCTCAAATGTCAACAAATGGCAAAGAACTGTGGGAGAATTATAAGAGATGGCTCTTTGACTGAAACTTAGGATAACTGAGAGTGGGACAACATCAAGATCAACTACTCTCCACAAAAATTAAACAGAAGTCCACTCCAAATGGGTGGTCTTGTGTGGGATTTTCCCATGGGAGATGCATGAAAGAAGTGCAGAGTGAAAGAAAATTCTTCAGGATTCAGCTGACTGCAATTACATTGTAAATGTACCCTCAACTAAGCTTCAACATCAGGGTGCCCTCAGAACTTAAATCAACAGCCGCATTTTCACTACAGGGCCAAGGCCAAAGCCATCTGAGATACAGAATACCTTCCTACTGAAAACTCCAGGTCTTTAACTTTGGTTATTGCTGTACATTCTCTAAGAAATTTAAGTAATCCCTACATATAACAATACTGAATTTGTCTGTACATGATGATGTTGTGAAATAGTTCTAATTTGAGATGAATGCTTCTCCCAGAAGTATTTTTTTACTCTCTCTGGATGTAGTTGATCAGTCAAGACATGTTTGGTGTGTAAATTTAGCTTCTTTAGCTTAAGTCACCTAAATTAACTGTGCCGCTTCTAAAACATCATCACAGAAACTTCTCTCAACTCACTTAAATCACATCCAAGTCTTAATCAAGGTCTTAAAGACTAGTCAATATTGTTTAGGACACAGTATGAGCTTGAAAAGTGAATAAAAGCTCACCACTACAGGGAGTCACTTCAGACAGAAGCAGTGCTGGTACAAGACTGATCTTGGATCAGATTCGTCTGCATTCATGACCACCATCACTAAAATTGATTCTAGAGCAGCACTTCCAGTTCAAAGTCAGTTGTCTAAGATATTGAATGTCACATTTGTAGTATTACTTAACTGAACACAGACACATTTCCTAATTATAAATCAAATAATTCTTACTAATCCACTCAAGCGCATTTGCTGTCAGCAAAATAGAGCAAAATGCAGCAAAATAATGGTTGAATTTACTAATATCAGCATAGTCAGTGGTAAAGCAGGTCAGACAGATGTCTGGGTTTAAGGTTGTGGACCTAAAACACAACTCGGCTTAAGATTTTGGTGTGACCAAATGCTAGTACTGTAGTTAGCATAAGCCACCAATATACAGTCTAGTGCAAATGTTTGAGTACACAATGACAGCTAAGAATCGTACAAGTCTAGTGTTATAGTGTTATGCTATGCTTTGCTATGTTTGTTATTCTGCTACATTATTTAAAAGCATTTTTACAGCCATAAGCAAAAATATTGGCACTCCTGACCAATGTCAGGAATGATCACCTAATCATTGATATTAGTGAATGATTTCGGTGGATTTGCTCCTCAGAGAAGTTGCATGTGAATATTCAAACAAAACAACCCAGTGCATTATGGGTGTCCACTATCCGCGAGGATACATTGGTTGTACGCTATTTATTATGATGCACTGTTGTATTGTTTGAGTGCAATGAAAATTCTGCACATTGGACACCACTACAAAATGCAGAACCCCAAAATAGTGCACTATATAGTGAATATGAAAAAGTTCTGAATACACAGCTGGTCATTTTTCTATGTCAAAACAAGTTCACACATCTACAGAGAACTTATAATTATTATTAATTATTTTACAAATTTAATATACAACTTCTATTGATTTGTGATTTTAGCACATTTATATTAAAATTACAAAAATATTAAACACAAGATTTAACGTGCCATGAATTTAGCATTTAGCATGTCACATTTTATGATCATTTCATTTTATAAAAAATTTTGTAAGTAAAGACTAAGTGTACATTAAATATGCGGAAGGTTCTTCTCTGTAGATGCATTAACTTTTACTTTTTTTACATAAGACTTTATGCTGTAATGGCTCACAATATGTCAGTGTTAGACATCACAACAATTCTCCTTCAAGTCGTCTCCATCACAAACATCCTTGAAGAAAGGGACCCCTTTAAATTTCTTGAAGTTTTTCTTTTCTTTACCAGTGATGAACTGGAAAAAAAAGTTTTAAATACCAAGAGAAAGAGGAGCACCAAGAGCAACAATAACAAAAAAGAGCAAAAGAATGGATCTTCTCTTCCCTCCACATTCAGTGACAGAATCAATGCAACGCAGAGAAAGATTAATTTATCTTTAATACACGCTGACACATTGAAGAGGAGGCCCCTGTTCACAGTGAAAAGGACAATGCAGGGCAGGAGAGCAGGACAGCTTGGTGAGATCCCACCATGAGGCAGACTGGAGGGAGTGAAAAGGGACAGCAGCATGCAGAGAGACAGAGAAAGAGTTTGGGGGGATACTGAGTGCAAAGAGCAAGGAAAGAGCAGTGGAGAAACCGAGAGAGAAAATGAATAAAGATAAAAAGTAAAGCCAGAGTTAGTCATGGGACTGCTACCTCAATTTTCTACAGTAGGGTGGGCAATTAGGGACCATCCAGTAGGGTTGGGCTATGTCTACTTAACTGGCATTTTGTGCCCACTCAAAGCCCATCCTCCACTAGTCACCCAGACATTTATTTTTCTTACAATATAGTCTTTACATAATAGTCATAGTGATGTAATATTGGCTTCAACAAGCTTCTATTTACAAAAAAAGCCAAAAATAAAAGGTTTTACCACATTTTATTATGTATTTGCTGTAGTTCCTAAAATATGATTCATGCATTTCCTGAAAGTAATATACAAGATTTACTGACATGGGAATTAGTGGTCATACAATATGTTTTTACCATTACTGCACTGAAAATTAATAATCAAGAATTATAATTTTACAGGATACAAATCTGACTCACAGCTTAGGAGCAAAATTTAATATTAGAAGATCATAAAAATAAAGTGCTTTGAGTTACACCAAAACACCAAAAATGTTTAATTGGACTGACTTGACCTGCGGTCATGTGACATTAGGCCAAAGTATATTTTGCATCACAAATACACATAGAGAATATAATCAGAAAATGCTATCGCCTCTAATTATTAGTGCCGATAATCAGTCAAACAGTAGGAATTCATGTCAATGTGGCAACAATTCAATGATTTTAATCATTTGAATTCTAATAAGCTATCAGTGCATTTTTTGATCTACATCATGTACCGGTATTAAACATAAAGGTAGCAAAACGGCAGTTGTGTTCAAACGAGTTGTTATGTCAGAGTCTCATTCAGTATTGAGCACTGATGCAACACTTGGTGTCAGTATCATTTCATGAAGCATTCTCGCTTGGAGGGATGTATATCTTCCCAGCTAATACAAACATGAACTTTCTCATTTGCATGCTTGAATTAAATGACTCTGGTCATGTGACCATTAAACCAGCCACATACAAATCATGCAAGAAATCAGGATTACCCGCAAGTTAATTTATAGTTTAGTGGTCAGTAGAAAACTCATTAACTAAAAATTTTATAAAAATGTTGTAAAATAATCATTTTGGTATCATTTTTATTAGCCATGTATGTGGGCTAAGATAAGATATGAAATAGCACATTTCCAGGGCTTTCTATTAGCTTATGCTCCAATAAAAATGTTTCACTAATGGGCCAAACTTACATTTAAATAATTAAATGAAAAAATCAGCTGCTAGATTAATATCATAAATCAAATTAAGTGCTACACTGAAAGGAAGAGGCTATTTAGTGTAATGAGTTGTGTACATTTTTGCAATTTGAAGCAAAAATTGGTCAATTTTGACCTTAGCCAGCCCTGATCACATATCACTAACATTAGCCAGGAAGAAAGCACATTTCCAGAAACTGGCTGCTTGGAGATATGTGTGGTTCCTCATGGCCCAGCCCCCTCCTCTTGATCCTGACCCAGTCACCACCTCCTCCCTGCCCCCTTTTCTTTTTGCAGACTCCATCCATCACTGTCACCCGGCTCCTCATTCATCCCCCTGACCCCCACGTGGTGAGCTGCAGGCCGGGCAGCATGGCCGTGTCGGTCCACACTGTTCTCCAGGATTTAGGAGCTCCTCTGCTGAGCCCTGGGTGAAGTCGAGGGGCAGGAACGCTGCTAATTAGGAGGCTCGTCCTAAGAAAGATGGCGCTGTAACTCTCACCATCTGATGTTTGTGCTCTTGCTAACATGACGCCTGGTCATTCCTCAAACCTGACACACCCCTCACCTCCCACTAGAAAAAAGCAGGTCACCAGGGAAACAGCTCAGTGGACTCTTCTTATTTCATTGTTCACGTTTATGTGGCATCTTCAAAGGAAAAAAAAAGCTGCTTTCAACAATGTGAGCACAGTGATAGCTCTCAGACAGAAAAGCAGTTTTCTTTAAGAATGCTAGTGTCACCACTATGTTATGCTTTGCTATATTTCTCGTTATTGCTACACTACAATTAATTACATTTATAGTCATGTGCTAAAGTTTTGTCAATTACATTTTGTTGATTTGCAAAGTGAAAATAAGTTCACTCATCATCTGCAATGAACAAAAAGTTACAAAAGGTTACTTAAACATGACCTTCTTCACATATTTTATTGCTTTGCTGACCTGCATTTGAAAAGTTGTAAACATATGATATAATGTTCCATAACTTTTGTGCATCACATTTTAGAATTTCTTCCAATATGCTAAATTCAATAAATAAGCAAGTGTGCATTAAAATGTGAAGATATTTGTTCTCTGTAGAATACGATTTTTTAAAACTTAATAGACATGCCAACATGTCAATTTCTGACAAGTGTTTCTCCTGAACATCCTGTCTTCTGGGTCTTGTTGTTTCTCTTCCTCTTTTACCTTCAACTGCTCCAAGTATAACTGTCTTTTCAAGTGAACTGAACTGAATGTGTCAAAAATTAAAGAACTTTGGTTTGTTTATCTGGACTTCTAGTGAAAGGTGAAATTTTATTTGGTCAAGGAGCCATATATTTGTCTTCTCTGCTGTCAGAGGTTCTCTCAAAAATCTTCTCCCACACCAAAGTGCATCAATGTTCTTCCTGTCCTGCATTTTTTTTTATAATAATAAAACATGTTATTTCACTGGGATGCCAAAACCTTTACATAAGACTGTATGCTGTAATAGCTTACAGACATTAGCATGATTCTCCTTCATGTCATTTCCTTCACAGCATCCTTGAAGATAGAGACACGTTCTTTAGACAGAATAAACTTAAATACGCAATTTTTGACCATTTTACAATTTTTATTTTGCACATCTTATGTTTCACTTTACAGAAAGGTGAAATTACAGAGTAAGTGTGCATTAAAATGTGCAGATATTTATTTTCTGACGTCTTTCATTTAGAAAACTTAAATAATGCACAACAGACTAGAGATGCACCAAAAGTCAAATGTATTGAAACGTTTCAATACTCAAAATTTTCTTCTCTAATTTTCAATACTTTCTAATACATATAACTACCAATTTAACACTGTATTTTGCTGACAACAGAATAATTACATGAATTACAGAGCTTACATTTAAAAAGAAATACAGCCACTTCTTTGTGTTTGCTCCAGCGGAAGAAGAAATGTTAAGTGTTTCAATGTTTGTAGTTGATGACACTCTAACTCTGACACACTAAACATCAATGTGGTTTACATCATTCATTTTAGGCATTTTCATGTTTCATGTTTTGCTATTAAATATTAGTAATAATATAACACGTATCTTCATACATATTTATATATTATTCTCTTGTAATATTATTTTTCAAATTTGTTGTTTTATATACAATATCAATAATATAAATATAAATGATATCAATAAATGAATATAATATAAATATAAATTATATCAATTAAAGTCATGGTATTAAACCTTATGATGTCAAACCAACTTAAAATACAGAGGTTAATTCCTGACTAACTACAAGATTTTTGGGAAATTATTTTAATAATAATTTTATGATTTATGTACCGTATATGAAAAACCGTGTTTGATATTCAGCCAAATGTTTTTTCAGTTTCAGCCCAAAATTTTCATTTCAGTGCATATCTAGTCTTAAAAATAGAGTATGCTTTCCATTCTTTGGTGTTCTGTTTAACTGAAGCAAAAATGTTCTTCTGTTAGCCTCGGCGTGGTGTTTTCAGGTGGTTTAACAGGGTGTATTTATGCATCTTTCTAGAGCAGGGCCAGAACACCTTCAGACTGCAGAGAACATCACATTGACAGTATTTCATGCCTCATGCCAGGCTGGTTCTGTCCTTTTCGTCCCTCCACCTGAATGCTAACGCTCCAGGGTGTGTTCAGCTCTCAGAATCACTCTTTGGGAGCACAGAGAAAGGCACTGTTAGCAGATACAGTAGCCCGTTTCACTTTAAACACAACTTAAAAGTAATTAAACGGGAAGAGGTTAAGTGTGACCACAAGCTAGAGTCACAATCACACCAAGACTGCCAATGTAAACTAGGGCTGCACAGATCTTGAAAATTTACTGCACATTTCTTTATACTTAAAACAGCTGACGGCTGAAAATTTAATTTCTATGCTCTTTTTAAAATGTGGGCTTAAGGAAGACTTGAAACACATTAACATATTTGTTTCCTATCAGCCAAAGGTTCCCGTAAAAAATAGGATTATTTGCACTTTAATGGGACAAGCACATTTTAAATTCTTTAATTACACATTTCTGATCTAAATTACATTAATTATGGGGCAACACTGAGGCTTAGAATGCTCGCCTCTCAGCACTAAGGTCTTGGGTTCAAGTCCCCATCTGGGTGGAGTTTCCATGTTCTCCCTGAGTTTGTGTGGGTTTCCTCCAGGGTCTCCGGTTTCTTTCCACAGCCCAAAAACATGGAGGTCAAGTGAATTGGGTACTCGAAATTGTCCTTGTGTGAGCCTGTGTGCCCTGTCCTGGGCGTAGCTAAGATAGTGTAGTGCCCTGTCCTGAGACTGGTTAAGGGGTAGTAGATTCACTTCAACCCTGATCAGATTTACACAGAAGATATTAGATGGATGGGTAACATTAATTATACAAATTGCAGAAGTATTGGGTATTTAACACATTAGCTACTACACATAAAAGCATTTACAAGGGTAATGTTATTTGTCATAAAAATGCAACAAAGATATCCCGAAACAATATTTTGTTCAATTGCCGATTTGAGCTTTGAATGATTCTGAATGTGCTATATCATGGGTGCCAGCTTTGGTGATATGATGTAGCATGATAAACTACAACCACAGTCTTTACTAAACTACACTTGTTATGATGAAACCAGAATACTGCCGCTTAGCTTTGTGTTTGCTCAGGATGCTGCAGTGTTAGGGACCGTGTCACAATTACTAGAAGAAATGTAAAGTGTTTCAATGTCTGTAGCCAATGACACTTAAATTGAACTCCATGTGACTTGCATCATTCATGTGAGCCATTTTCATCATTTTATTTACATTTTTTATGAAATATTAGTAATAATGTAACATACATCTTCATATATTATTGTCTTGTGTAATTATTCTAATATTTGTTTTACGTACAAATATAAAAGAATAATAAATTAAACTTGTGTTATTAAACTTAATGATGTCAAACCAACTTGGGGTAATAATTTAGTTACCAATTTTGGACATGGTTCCAATTTTTTTTATTTTGGCCAAAGATTGTGATTTCACTGAATCCCTATACTATATTACTATATGTGTGTGTGCATGCTATTTTAAAAGATTTATTGATCACCTTTGTATTTTGCAGTGTTGTTTATCTACTTGTCAGACAAATGCTCTAGTCTGATCCTTAAAAAGCTTGATTTCTGCCAAACGGTCAGTATTTACAGTTACAATCCAGTAGCTGCTATACAACTCTGTCAAGTGATGCTGGCTGACCATTTTTCATGAGTAGCAATGTCTGTTTAAGTCACAAAGTACAGAAAGAATTTCACCTAAATCAGCAAGTTATGCCTCTCACAGCACTGCAGTCTGATTCGAGGACTTTATACATCAGAGAGTAAAAACAAAGCTGAACATGATAGAAGTTTAATGGCACGTCTGTATTAGAATATATGTACTCCAGCCTTATTTAGCCTTCAATGAACATGCAAAGCATATGGGTTGACACTGGTACATGGAAGATGGGCTGTTCTTTGGTTTTCTTGCATCAGGCTCCATTCAAACATCAAGACAACACTGAAGCCAGTAATGCAGCAGTAGGTTTAGAGTGAAAGTGGTAATAAAGTGCACCAGTTGGCCAGTTGGAATGGACAGAGTGTGGAAGAGGACAGAGAATGGGTCATGTGTGGTGTGAGTATGTCTAAATCCATGAGTCATTGTAATCCTTCTCTTTATCCTACTGTCCACAGCTCTTTCCAAGATAGAGGTGTTCTAAAACAACACTGAAGAAAGAGCTTCTGTGGTATGGAGTTTGTGCTGAGGGACACTGATAAGATGCAAATTTTCCAAATATGCAGTATCAGGCCATTTATATAGTTTATGAACTGATGCTTTCAGACTGTTTGAGCTTGTTTTGGTCAGACTGCAGTGGAAAACTAAAAAAGTTATCTTTGAACACAAAATAAATGGTGTAAATTTGCATTCCTTGTCCTTTATTATCAGGTTCTAGATGTAAAGAGCATAAACAAAAAAATATTAACAGATAAAGATATCTGATTAAAAGTGAATATAATAATATTTAACATTATCATTAAATTAACACACACAAATACACGTATACACCCTTAAATATATATATATATATATATATAATTAATATTTTAATTAATTAATCTAATTAATTAGTCCAATATTTCATAATTAATAAATAAATCCAATAATTCAAGAGCATTTCAGAGTAAAAAGTCTAATAAATGTTATTATTGATAAATAAAATACAGCATTCAATATTTAACTATCTGGGGTCAATAAACGTGGCTGCACTTCAAATTGGATGTTTCTCAATGCCTCTACATGTAGATTAACCAGGTTTGCACAAACATTTAAACAGGACTCTGTGTTTACGGCAGTATAAAGCATTAATAATATCTCTATGGTTTGCTCTATTCTTTATGCAGGCCACGCATTGAGCAGTTTAAAATAATCATTTCACATTAAATAAGAGCAGCATCCATTGCTCGTTCCATGTTAAAGCTGTATTAAACGGGACAGGACTGACTTTAATAAAGCGAGAATGCAGAAAGTGGGTTATTACACTTCATTAATATCTGCCTTGAGCTTTGTAGAAAAAGGTTGACAAATAAAGATAAAATGTGACAAGTGCCCCGCAGAGGAAAATCAGTCTTATGTCTGCAGCAGGCTGGACGTGGTGGCTCTTCATTCAGCCTTTCTTAGCATAGCTCACATATTGATACGTGCTTAGAGGAACATTTAAAGTACAATCAGAGCACACTGCTTATAGTAGAGTTAACATTTGTTCAGTTTCACTCAAGAAATAAAGACCTTGCTTGGATGGTCACTGGGTCAGCACCTTGCCCATCACCCCGGAGGAGCCCTACATTTCATTAGAGAATATAACTGTGTTATAATGAATGGATTTGAAGTTGTATTTACTGGAAAGGTCAATGTAGTGTAGTGAACCTTTAATATACACAATTAATGGCATATTTACATTGTTTGTACTTGTGATATGTACCTGTGGTGTTGCTATTCTTCTGACAGTGTTGAAACTAAATGTGGACGCAAATGAGGAATTGCTATAGCTACTGCTAATTCAGCTGTTCGGGCTGCTGCTCTACTCTCCTTGCCCACTGAAAGGTGTCCATCGGTATCAAGCGATCCATGACCTGATAGTTGAGATCATTGGCTTCAGGGAAACAGAAGCAGTTCTTCTGTGGCACTGCGCCCAATGGTGGTCCTAGACCATAAGTGAGATTACAAGATTTGCATGGAGAACAACCAACAATAAATCCCTTGATTGATGAGTTGGACAGGAAATTAGCCAGATAGCTTCAGACAGACAGGAGGCTTCAGAGACAGAAATTTGCATGATGAGCAAATGAAACTGGAATAGGCCGATGTGGTGACTGTTCACTTTGTATATGGTGTCTGCAGAACTCAATACTTTACTGTTAAACGGCAATAAAACCTACCAGCGTTGTTCTACAAACACTTGTGATAAGTATGAGGAATGAAATACATCAGTTTATTCATAGCTATTTTATACAAATTCAGTGGGAATTTGACGGTAACAAAGAAAAGGGGAAATTAATTTTAACTCAAGTTCTCAAAACCAAGATCAGAGTATTTTTTTGCCTGATTCAGATTTCTTTATGCCGGATGTTTACATGAACATATGAAACACACTAGCATATTCCATGTCCTTTCCAAAGTTCCAGTATTAATAACATCATTTGCTCTTTAATGAGACAACTAAATATTTAAAAGACATAAACAAAAGTGCTATGTTGAAAGTAAGAAACAATCGTTCCATCATCTGACATTTACAGCAGGTAGCAAATGCTCTTATCCAGAGTGACTTCTGACCTTCTGGATAATATAGAGTTAGGAGTCTTGCCCAGAGACTCTTACTGGTATAGCATGATGTATTTGCCAAGGCTGGGGACTGGACCCCAATCTGCCATGTGTTACCAACTACTACTATGAGCTGTGGAACAGACGGGAAAACAGTGCTAAAATTGTTGAGAAGCAACATTACAGACATTGTTCATTGACTACCAATTCAACACCTGTGTTTAATTCAAGATGCAGCTAATGATCTCTATAGCTGATATACATTACCAGTCAAAAGTTTAAATTAGGGCTGCCACAAACGATTATTTTATAGTCGACTAATCACCGATTATTTTTTACAATTAGTCGACTAATCGGATCATACGTTAATTTAATATAAAACATACAGCTTATCGCACTAGAATGCAGCTGATATTATATAACCGTCATTAGATTTCAGCTATATGCTAACTAAAAATAAAAACAATTAAGATCATAGTTCATTAAACCTATAATGAAATATGCAGCTTGTTGCAACAAACAATTATTTAACTGTTTAGCATAAAGTGTAAACGTAGCACTGAAACATAACGTTAGAAAACATTAGCATTGCTATTCAAACACATGACTGCTATAACGTTACAGAAAACATGAATGTGTGCTAAGGCTAATGAATCAAATCGTCATCGCTAATGTTAACTTTTACAGCTATAAATATGAGTAAGCAGCAAGTTAACTCTCTGTTTACGCTAATTTTAGCAGCTAACTAGCAATTTAGCTTACGGAGATGACGGTCCCTCTTCATCATTGTCACAATCAGCCACAACAGGCTTCATCGCAGTTGTGCTGCCGTGGAAGGCAAGTTCTGCCTTGCAGATAATGCATTGCAAACGTTTCTTTTTCATTTTCTTAAAATGATCCCACTCTTTTGAGCTCCGTTGCCGGCTAGCCATGATGAGCCTGTTTGTATAATGTCCTGTGACGTCATCCATGGCCTACCCCAGTTACCACTACTGCGCATGTGCGTCAAGGACAGAAAGGAAGACGCAGCAGTAAAAGGTGAGAAAAACGCAGCAGTTTGGAGAGAAAAAGAAAGTAAAAAACAAACAAACAAACGACGCATCGACTATTAAATTAGTCGTCGACAATTTTAATAGTCTACATAATCGTGACTAGTCAACTAATCATGGCAGCCCTAGTTTAAACACACCTTCTGGACATTATGTGGTTTTTCATTATTTAAAAATTGTCTGTATTGTAGATTAATACTAAAGTCATCCAAACTATGAAGAAATACATATGGAATTATTTAGTAAACAAAAAAGTCTTAAATAAACCAGAATATGTTTTATTACATAGGTGACAGCTTTGCAAATCTTAGCATTTTCTCAGTTAGCTTTATGAGGTACTCACCTGGAATATCTTCCAGTTAACATCTGAGCCTTGTCAAGAGTTAATTATTTGCATTTCTTGCCTTCTTAATGTGTTTGAGTCATCAGTTGTGTGTCTATTTTGAAGAACCTAAAATCTAAAATCTAAATATTTTGGTTTGCTTAACACTTTTAAGTTTACTACAAGATTCCTTACGTGTTCCTTCATAGTCTGGATGACTTCAGTATTAAGTTACTATGCAGGAAAAATAAATAAATAAATAAATAAATACAATGTATGAGAAGGTGTGTGCAAACTGTGTCCAAATATTGAGTAAACTCACAATATGTTTTTCAGGTCATTTTATAAATAATAAATACTTAAAAATTGACAATTGAACCATTAAGCATTCTGACATTTGTTCACACTTTGTTGTCACCAAACTTTTATGGTGCAGTGAAACAACTGAAGACATATCGCCTCCTAGACTTCCTCTAGTGTATTACAATCTGTCAGAACTGACATTTTTTTTACAGTCAACATCATCAAAAATAATCACGTCAACTATCTCTTAGATGTCTAGTTCCACCTAAGCACTCCTGAAAATAACTATTATTTTGGGTAGATTATCTCTTTTCTCCCACAGGTCAGCTCTGCCAAAAACACTATTTATCTTAATTATGTGCAAGAAACTCCTAGCTCTAAGACCTTTGATACAGGCCTTATCTCAGTAAGCCTCAGCTAGTGTATGACCATTACCCGACCTGAGAGTGAAAATTCAACTGTGCCTGTCTGTGCAAGAGACAGTTCAGAAGCAGTGATTTCTTTATTGTAATACCAAGAATGAAGAACTCCTTAGAATAAAGAATTACAAATATCCTACATTTTTATGGATTTTATTTATTTTTTGCACATTTTTTTGTTTTGCATTTTTGCAGCTTAGTTTCAAACAACATGGATCAGGTTTTATTTAGACCTGATGTTTACATGTTTGCTTGCTTAATATTAACTTAAAAAATGAAATTTAATGTTCCATGAACTTGAACCTTTAATGTATGAACACAGCTTACAATTATAGAGAATTGTCTTATTAGAGCTTCCTATGACAAAGAGCAACTCCTAAATCCATAAAACTTGTATACACTGGCCATGAACAGACAGAGGCAGTTCATTGTGATCATCAGTGGTCAATGTCCAGGCTACTGCTGTTATATTTTTACTAGGTCAAAGACCTGGACAGAGAGTTCTCCCACAGGACACAATATTAGTCCTTTAATAGGTCCCTTACACTTGCTGGATAGTCCATATATCCTGAATGTTTTTACGAGAGTCACTGTTTTGGCACATTTTGTCCTTTTCCTCAGTAATAACAAATCCCAGGTAAATTCTCCCTTCTAAATGAAATGGTTCCCCCAGATATCATATTTGAATATTTTTCCACTTACCCCAGCCAACAGTCGATTAGCTAAGAGTCCAAAATTGTCTTCATTAGTTTAGAACTGGAGCTGTGAAGCTAACATTACTCACAAAACACTACAACTCAGTAGTCACCTAAATAAATGTGATTTATGTAATTGTAATAACATAATTCAGTCATTTCTGTAAAAATACATCACCAAAACTTCCCTCAAGCTGTTCAAACTGCATCCTAATCATAATTAAGACCTCAGAGAATATGTAATGTGATTTAGGACACTAAAGGAAGTCAGGAATGACTTACTGTGCAGTATAAAAAATAATTAACTACTCTGTGAAACATTATTTAAAATCTGGATGTGGAAACAGAGTCGGTTATTTTAGGTGACTATTGAGTTCTATTGTTTGTTATTAACACCAGCCTTGTAGCTCCAGTCCAAAATTGATGTAGCAAACATGTCCTGACTGAACAACTACATCAAGGCAAATAGCTATGATTTCTGAGTGAACCATTTCTTTAAAGCCCAGGCAAGCTACAGCACCTGAATGCATGCATTTGTTGCACAGCAAAACAGAGAGTAGAAGTGTGTGCAAAGTGCACTGAGATGCACATACACTCTTGAGAAAACAGCGGGGAAGCTCCCCAGCAAAAGCATCATGAAGAATGCAACACCATTTATATTAAAAGTGAAACTTATACAAGGGTCTCTGGCTCGTTTCAGTTTAAGGGCCATTAAATAAGTGTGCACATGCAAAACTGTCCAGAATGCACGAGTGTAGCTTTTCAGATCAATTTTACATTTTCTAAAGTGGCTTTCCAGAAATGTGAGTGTTGGGGTTGATCAAAATGTTTTAATACTGATGTGACATTGATTCCATTTATGACTGCAGAGTAATTAAAGGACCACAGAACATAATTTACAAAGATATGAAATTAATAACACAATAACAACATGTATTAAAACAGCTTATTAGCAGTCTAAATTTTAGAACAAGCTCACTGATGCTGGGAATACTGAATACTGAACAACACTCATTAGTACATGAGACTCAATAGTACTGTAATTCAATCAGTATAAAAAAAGTATTAAATTTTTATAGCAAGTAGGACAAATATGTTAAAAGATGTATAGCAATGTTATAACAAACTATGAGGTTTATATATTGCAGACAAATGCAAATGTATAACTTATAAACTGTAGTACTACAGTTCTAGAGTAGTACTGTTAATATTGTCATTAATATTACTTATAACTCATAGTAGGGTTGTCACGATACCACAATTTTGACTTTGATACCGATACTAAGCATAGCATCGCGATTCTCGATACCAAAAAGATACTTTGGCAAAAATACAACAAAAACAAAGTAATTCCTTTCTCTGAAATTAAATTGTTTATTTAACACTAAAAAACACTGAAAAATCTGATTGAGTTTAAGAATTAAATTCAAATTAAACCTTGCTAAATAAAGCAATAAAATTACTATATAATACATATTTTAAACATGGCCTTTCTTATTCTGCAATTAGATGTTAGGAAGTTTCTTTGCCTGTTTAAGGTTCCTGTGTCTTGTTAGCTGTTGAGTGTAAGGCCAGTGTTAAGTAATGTGTACACTGTCCCTTTAAGAGCCAGATAAGCTAAAGGCACATGTGCGTGTTTGTAGCTCTCACTCTTAGAACAGAGAGAACCAGGGAGAGTGTTGTGCTCAGAGTTGCCAGGTTCGTGGTTTTCACGCCAAATTGGGCTTGTTTGAAAATCCAGTCGCCAGTGAAAATTCAAGGGTGGTGGGGTGCGTTTTTTGGGCTACTTTTAAAAATTTACGTGGCCACAAAAAAAAACTACAAAAAAGTGGGTGTTGCCTAGGATATTACTTTAACACCGCGGGCAAACATGCATAAGTCGCCACTAAGGAAGTTTGAATACAACAATCACAATGAAAAGAACATAACAATATAAGGAAACATAGCCTGAAAACAGGGGAGAAAGAGAGAGAGAGAGAGAGAGAGACAGAGAGAGAGAGAGAGAGAGAGAGAGAGAGAGAGAGAGAGAGAGAACAGTCACTAGCGAGAGAACAGTCACTAGCTAATATGCCAGGTAAGTGGGGAAATATGGGAAGCGATATTGCAAGGACTGGGAAAAAGAAAAAGGTTTGATGGACTGCTAATAAATCCCTTATAAACAAAATACTAAGTCGTACACTAATAGTTTTGCCATTTGCTTCAAACGTGTGACAGACATATATTTTGGGCTAGTTTAAGCTTATGAAGGGCAGGTTTTAGACTGACTTTGGGCTGAATATTTTTCTTGGACCGGCAACCCTGGTTGTGCTGTAACACCAAGACCACTGGACTTAGCTCTTTTACTTTACTATTTTAGTTCTGAAAGTAACGCCTCTAACAAGCATGGGATTCCTTATTTTGTTCATGTGTGAACTAATAAATGAACAAGTGAATACGGACAAAGTGAGTACGAGTGCCTGAATCACACGTGTTTCACCTGCCCTCAAAGCTCACTATCTGAAAGAACGCTTCAGAGCTTTACATGAGGAAAAGCGGAACTATGTGTATCAAACGTATGTCCAATATTAAACTAACTTTACGCAGCTGGCTTGCGTGTTGCTCATCTGAGTCAAATCTGATTTGATTCACCCACTCAGAATACTGATTCAGAGCACGCACAGTTTAATCAGTTTTCTGAATAAGTGGATTAAATTGCGCGTGCTGATTTGACTATAGTACTAGCTGTAGTATAGAAAGCATCGGGTATTACAGAATCGAATCGTTTGAAGCGTTGTAGTATTGAAAAAGCATCGAACTATCGATACCTCGTGCATCTCTCCCCCAAAGAATTACTCATTTCTGATTGGTTGGCAGTTGTGTCTTAATTCTGTATAACAGTACAACTAGAAAAAAGTTTATGACAATTTTATATCAATGCTCTGGAAGCTTTCAAATATAGCCATAACAATCGCAGTAAATATGTACTAACTGGCAAACTGTGCTAGAGTAGCTACAACAACAGCCTTTAACAAATTTATAAATGCAAAAATGCCTGAAAGTGTAGCAACCGGGTTATAAGTTGCTTTGGAAGTGTCACACATTATAGCAAATTAATAAACATGGCCAAGGAAACTCCCTCCGCTTCATGTCATGGATTTGTTTTCTTCCACCTCGTCCATTAATTTTCACAAAACAGGACACCTCGGGGTGCGCTTTCCCTTATATAATTACCTGATAATTACCACAATTGTTTGTGTTAATCCCACTTATTGGAACTTAGTTTCCACAGATATTATATTTCAGTTATATGCTTTTTTTGTAATGAATAGTGTGAATTAGGTGTGCAGTCATCAGTACTGGTGAAGCAAGTGAATGTAAATCAAAGAAAACAATTTACTGGAATACGACACAACATGTACATGATGTTTGTTTATTCAAGCTTGAGCTCTGTTTGGTCAGTTTAGAGCTACTGAGTATTGACAGGCAGGAAGCAGACTGCTGTTTATTCAGCCTGCCTACTTTAGGCTTGTGTTACATACATTGAAAATAATAGGACAAATAACTAGTAACAGTTATTTATGACAGTTAATGGTCTGCTAAAATGATGGTGACAGCCCTTACTAGTACCGTAGTATCCTGGTAATGCTGTCTTATAGTAATCTACTTAGTAGTAGCAGTAGTGCTACTATAAACTATAAATACTGTAAACTATAAACAGTATAAGAATCATATAAACCTCAATGTAGTATTGTTAGAAATTGTTTTCATTAAATACAAGTTTCATTAAATAACGATAAAGATTAAAGAGAAGCTCGGGGGTCATACAGCGGCAGATAAAGCGGTGACTTATGAGAAAAGTCTATCAGAAAACTGGACTAGAGTGTCAGACACGTAGACAGGACCGAGAAATGCATAAAAGCAACAAAAAGCATTTCTGCACTTTCACCATGCACACAACACATACACACAGTGTGCGGTTCAGCTGCAGCACGCGCGCACACACACACACACACACACACGCACCGTTCAAGTCCGCGGTATCGTCGCTCGCGCGTGCAACACGAACCAACCACGTACGACAAATATTCGGCGA
>BRDA01047468.1:0-16030 GCA_036984385.1 Crenuchus spilurus | reverse complement strand
TACTTACCGCTTGTGCTGATTAAAACTTACACCAAACGAGCTGTGCTGAGTTAGCAAACAGCTACTCCACCTTCAGTAGCTAAACCTGATAAAATAAGAGACAAACAACTTAGCCACAAGCACAGAGCAAAGGTCGGGTTGCCAGATCCTCCGTATAATCCATTGCTTAGAATACAGTGAGTTCGTTCAGACAGCTCCGTTAAAGGCTGTACCTAAGCAACCTACACTATCAGAGAGTTTTAAAAGAAAAGTTCTCTTGAGACAGCACTATGGCCAAGCAGATCACAGAGAGGGTCACTGAATTCACTGCTTTGGATGACCAGCCGATCGCTGTGGTAGAGAATACAGGTTTTTGGCATCTTTTAGAGCTTTTGGAAACACTTAACAATAGTTTGGAAGCTGGCAGTTTTTTTCCCTAAAGCATTGTCATTGTTAAATATAAAGATTGGATTAATTTTATGAACTATAATGTAATGTGTGCACTGTGTGAAGTATTCTAGTTCTTATCTAGAAAATAGAAGTATCAGTTTGAGACTCGGTATCGGGAGACACTAAAAAATTAATGACTCAGATCGGATCGGGAACAGAAAAAACGTGATCGGGACATCCCTAATATATATATATATATATATATAGTGGTTAGCACGTTCGCCTCTCAGCGCTGGGGTCTTGGGTTCGAGTCCCCATCTGAGCGGAGTTTCCATGTTCTCCCCGTGTCTGCGTGGGTTTCCTCCGGGACTCCGGTTTCCTCCCACAGTCCAAAAACATGGGGATCAGGTGAATTGGGTACTCTAAATTGTCCATAAGTGTGTATGTGTGTGTGTGTGTGTGTGTGTCTGTGTGTCACCCAGCGATGGATTGGCGCCCTGTCCTGGGCTTAGTTGATTAATGTAATGCCCTGCCCTGCGCCCAGTGAGGGGGAAGGGGACTAACCGCGACCCTGATAAGGAATAAGCGGGTGTGATAATGAATGAATGAATTAATATATATATTCATTAATATATATACTCTAAACTCTAGACTGTAGTTTTCTTTTCCGCAAGCCATCAGACTGCTCAACAATTCCTGATGAGCAGACTCATCAGATCTGTTAAACTCTTAAAGACACCAAATACCGAGTACTTATGTACCAGACTCATGCATATCGGAACTATACACAGTACAAAAATCACTGCTATCAACATCCATTTAATGCTGCTAAGTTTGTGCAATAGACTCATTGTTCCCTATAATCAATAAGCACTCTTAACACTTTACAAATTTTAATTTATTACTGTTATGTTTACATTATTATAGTGTGCAATATTATAACTCAGAAATGTGCAATATATATATATTTTCCCTCTAAGTGCAATTGTTTTGTAGTAGATCTACTATTTATAGTACAGCTCACTATTTGTCACATACATCATTCTGTATTCTCATTTGCACTGTCATGTTTGTTATTTATGTCATGTTAGTTGTATGTCTTGTGTTTTTGCCATGTTTTTTATCTGCACATTGGAGTTTGGAGAAACGCAATCTCGTCCAGCTATGCACTCATGCTGTAAAGTCTGAACGACAATAAAGTTCACTATCTATCTATCTACTATCTATCTTCTTTTTTAATACTAACATGCTTTTTACAAGCTTTATAGGTGGTGATTGTTAGAACCGTTTGTAGGTTCTGGGGTTCGACTGAAATACTGAGCTGTACACGGCAGTAGAATGCAGGATTCCTCCGTCCTGCTCGGCCTGCAGCGCGCTGGGGGAGTTCAAATGATAACAGAGGCAGAGTCTGTTCTCAAAATGGTTTCCCAGTTTATTGTTTGAAACAGCAGAGTATATATGCTTTAGAAAGACAAAGACATACAGGTTTGGAACCGTGTAATGATGTGATTGGTTGGAAAATAAAGAAAGGTCGTGATTGGTTTAAAATGATTTTAGTGACGTTGTTAGGAGACCCCAAGGTTAGCTCAGTAGGCCTTTTGGCAGTGAGACTAAACAGATAGTTTTGGAGACTTGTTAATCAGAGGTTGTTGTCACTGAAAGTTAGAAGCAAGGTCTCTAAAATGTAATCTATAGTTTTGGAGTCAGCTAGCCTTGAAACTAATGTCACAAAGCATGTGTGTGGAGTCATGAATTTAGGAGCAGGACAGCAGGCCTGAACTCCAATGACCTGTCTTATGCACATATGAAAAAGAGGTTTCTAACAGTGATCCTCTTTCTTCTGCCCTCTGTTGATGAGGAAAAAGAGTGATCATGATTTTATAGAATGGTTTATTTGATGCACAAGGCATTGGAATTGCTGATAAAGTGGATAACATTTTACCAGCTAGTGTTGCATCTTTCACTAAGACAAAGTGAAAATAGTTGACATCTCTTTTCCATTCAGTTAATTTATGTGCAAAAATTAGCTCCAGATGGCACCTGGATCAAAGGGGGAAAACATTTGCACATTAACCATTACTCTCTTCAGATAAGATAAGATAAAACTTTATTAATCCCTTTGGGAGATTCCTTCATGGAAATTCAGTTTCCAGTTTTTGTTGTTAACTAGCCTAACAGGCGTATGGCATAAAGTAAAGGTTTGTATACCTCTAGTGTACTGAATGGCTTATTCTAGATCATGGTGAGGAAGCATAGCAGTCATTAGGTTCCAGTTGATCACTGATGCCGCTGTATGAGGCCAAGAGAACGTGGATGCTTGTATCGCAGCGTAAGGTTATGCCTGCACCCCAGAAATAGGTTTAAGGAGAGTTTTAGGGGGTGGGGTACATACAGAGCCTCAAGGAAGATCCTTGATTTCTAGGTCAAGGGGGCCAACCCGGAGGTGTATCCATACCAGCCCCCTTTGAGGGACAGATAGTGTACTGAGGGTACATGCAGATAACCTAACCCAGGTACACATTTTAAACAGCAGACAACCATAAATAGTTTACTGTTACAGATTACCTGGAGTCAGACAGTGTTCCTGTCCAGCAAGCATGATGAACCCTCACAAGCTACACAAACAAGTTACAACAGTTGAAGAGCTGAGGACCTTCTGTAGATGATCTGCTCATCAGCCTGTTTCAAGCATCAAGATCTTTCTATGAACATCACATCTGGATGATAAAGTGGCAGCCTTGAACACTTTCACATCTGGCTGCAGGACTTCTTTTGACATGTTTTTAGATTATGTTATATAGATAGGAGTTGTTTCATCTTGTGTTATACATGTACACATTTTTTTATTCTCCATTAGGGAGAATCAAAGGGGGAATTGAAAGAAACTGTACATGTTTGAGAAACTGTTTTATCTTTTCAGATTCATTCAGCACTTGGGATCTCCAGACTACTTTGTCTTTCTGGTTTTTCCTTCCAATTTTGCAAATGTGTGTCAGCACCTTCCTATTTGCATTTGATGGTATGGTCAGGCCCCCCACTGTCCACTTCCAACGACACCTTTCACACCTTGGTGTAGGCAGACCCCCTACCCACTGCTCATCATACCTTTCTTACCTTTCACACCTCTCTGTCTATGTTTTGACCCCCTCCCCCTTTCTAACTGTATTTAAAATCCCAGAAGGATGTATGTCCTTCAGACTGGGTTCAGACTGCACTGGTGACACACTCAAACTGTCATTGTCGGTCATTTTCTTCAATAAAACACTGAAAACCTGAAGACCCAGTCTCCTGACTTTCTCCTGACTCAACTGCCTGATTTCTAACAATAGAAATGGGCATTTGTCACTGCAAAGCTAAAGAGGGTGCAGAGCTTGTATTTCAAACCACCATCACACCAGCTTAATTGACCAGGTTTTCCTACAAAGCAACCTTTTATAAAATCAGCTTGGGTAGTGTTGGCATATATCAGGGGTGGCCAACTCCAGTCCTGGAGAGCCCGTGTCCAGCACAGTTTGGTGATCTTTGTGCTCTGACACTACAATTAAACCTGCTAATTGCCTGCTGAGTTGAATCAGTTGTGTTTGATCAGGTAGATCACCAAACTGTGCAGGAATCCGGCTCTCCAGGATTGGAGTTGGCCGCCCCTGGCATATATATTAAGCTGCAGCCTCTGTAGCTTATCAATAACACGTTTCTTCATCCTGTTTGATGGGTGGTTTTCTCTGTAATCACATTATCTTGTTCACTTGGTTGTCCTTAGGTTTCAAGCCCAGTTTGATGTTTATAACATGGTTTGGGAGTGGAACAGTAGTTTGTAATTGCGGTTTACCACTTCATTATGTAACTAGATATGCATTTCCTAAAGGAACTACAGAGAGGGCTTGAAAACTCTTGCCCTCTGCCTGTCTGGGATCTCCTGGACTGTGGCCCTCCTGCCTATGATTGCATCGCTTAAGAAAGTTTACAAGGTTGCTAGGTGGTTGCTATGAAATGTAATGTGGTTGCTAAGGTGTTGCTAAGAGGTAGCAATGTTAATTCAGGTGGTTGCTAAGGTGCTGCTAGGTGCTTGCTATGGCACCCAAGGCAGTTGCTAAGGCACCCAAGGCAGTTGCTTTGGCACCCAAGGCGGTTGCTATTGCACCAATGGCGGATGCTATGGCACCAAAGGCAGTTGCTATGGCACCAAAGGCGGTTGCTATGGCACCAAAGGTGGTTGCTATGTGACCCAAGGCGGTTGCTATGTCACCCAAGGCGGTTGCTATGTCACCCAAGGCTGTTGCTATGGCACCAAAGGCGGTTGCTATGGCACCAAAGGCGGTTGCTATGGCACCCAAGGCGATTGCTATAGGACCCAAAGCGGTTGCTATGGCACCAAAGGCGGTTGCAATGGCACCAATGTCCGATGCTATGGCACCCAAGGCGGTTGCTATGGCACCCAAGGCGGTTGCTATGGCACCCAAGGCAGTTGCTATGGCACCCAAGGCAGTTGCTAAGGCACCCAAGGCGGTTGCTATGGCACCCAAGGCGGTTGCTATGGCACCAAAGGCAGGTGCTATGGGACCCAAGGTGGTTGCTATGGGACCCAAGGTGGTTGCTATGGCACCAAAGGCCGATGCTATAGCACCCAAGGTGGTTGCTATGGAACACAAGGCGGTTGCTATGGCACCCAATGCGGTTGCTATGGCACCCAATGCGGTTGCTAAAGGACCCAATGCGGTTGCTATGGACCCAATGCGGTTGCTATGGGACCCAAGGCGGTTGCTATGGAACCCAAGGCGGTTGCTATGGAACCCAAGGCGGTTGCTATGGACCACAAGGCAGTTGCTATGGAACACAAGGCAGTTGCTATGGAACACAAAGCGGTTGCTATGGAACACAAGGCAGGCTTGGCTTTAAAGGTCACACTCGTTAAGAAGTGGCAGGATTACCATTGCCCTGTCAGAAGTTTATGTGTTTTGTGTTGAGACAGAGAAATCCTTGAATATCCTTGAATTACACCCTCCGAACAAACACCCATTACTCAGAAAATATTTGACCTATTGCTTAACCAATATGTTTTTGAGCGAGAGGGGCCCTTGCAGATCGTGAATATCTAAAGATTGTGTGTTTTGACCAAGTATTTTTTCGAGTTCCAGCAGTTTAAAAAAGCATGAAAACGAAAAAATGCCGTTTCTGTTTTTGTGAAATTTAACATTAACTTCAATGGGGCAGTCTGGCAGCGCTTGTCCCGAACAAATCATCACAACTCAAAAACTACTACATGAATCGTTATCATTTTTTGTTACGTTCAAAAGGACAAAAATACTTACCATTTAAAGGTAAAATAGTGTTTCTATGTCAAAGTATACGGGTTTTACAAGAGTTTGTTCTGAGAAAAACCGAATTATGCGAATTTGCACTGAATCCTACAGTGTTGATGATGTCACCCACTCTTCTCCCATAGGATTGCATGGAGTGAATTTTAAATTCCAATAAAAAGAGAACAAAATGTCCCACCTGTCTATAAATTTGGAATTCCAGAGACATTTGCCCCGGGTCCAAGCCTTTAAGGTTTCGTAGCTGTAGCTCAAAAGATGGCCGAATTGCGGCAGATTGAAAATCAGCCCCATTCATTTCTATGGGGATTTTTTTTGGCTAAAACTTAAATTTATTAATAACTAAAAATGTCATCGACTCGAAAAATACTTAGCACAGGTCGCGTCATCATTACCTACGAACGGAGTCTGTACGTTGAGCGGTTCAGGCTGTATTAATCGCACAAAAAGTGCTTAAGAAGGATAATAATAAGAATTCACAGAACAGTAGAAGAGGGCTTTTTTCAAGCCCTCTAATTATTAAATGTTACATTGTTAAATGATATACAAGCTTGGGTGTTAGACAAAAGCAGAATTTTTAAAAAGAATTAGACAATTGCAAGTTCTCCTTTATTGCCAACAATCAGAAACAAGATTGTTTCAAGCAATTATTTGAACTGTTATAAGTTGAAACAGCTTGCAGTTTTCGCTGTAATAATTTTTTTATGGAGAAGTTTACTCATTTCTTCATTGAATGCCACAAATAGATCACACACAACGTCTGGTGATGTCAATAAGAAACCTAACAGCATCTTTAAAGGATCAATAGTTATGATGAACCACGTTTTGGTGAAGTGAAAACAAGTCAAAATGAGAACCAAACTCCACTATTTGGCTTCTTCAGAGGGGAAAGGCTCCAGTCCAAAACTGGAATTTCTCTTCAAGGCTGATCCCACCTCCTGCTGATACAGGTCAGCTGTAGCAGCACCAATAGGCAGAAGGTCCTCAGTAATTTTTGCAGGACACCCCTCTTTAGCCAGCTCATTTAGTATTCCTTTTCCTGCATGACACACAAGTATGTTTACAAATGAATGAGTTAAAATTTACTTGTAAAGTGAACATAACTGCAACAAATTCACACCATTTACAAATCTATTTGAGTTTATCTTATTACTTTAGTGTTCCTTCAAAGGGTTGATTGTGTTCATTGATCAGATCTATATATAAATACTCAATAATAAAAGGAAATCTACACAAAATAGCAAGATATCCAAATAATTCAGGACAAATCAATGAGGTATTTTATAAATTGAAACTACCCCATCTACTGAAATTTTCAGTCAGTAGTGAATATACAGATATGCAAATAAGCTACACATTTGTAAATGCAAGTCATATCAAAATTTACTATAGAGTGGTAAACTACTTTTTTTGTTAACAAAATATTCTTGTAATAGAACCAGTAAAAAGGAATGAATCCTACCTGGGATCCTGTGTGCATTCCATGCCCCTAAAACATTAGTGATACCAATCCTGGCTATCTGGCATGTCAAGTTTGATACACAGTACCTGGATGTGCTGTCCTCCATATCCACCAGCTGTACCAAAGCTCTCTTCAGAGGATAGTTAATTTGGGCATTTACCTCTGACCACATTCTCTTAATCACATGGTTCTGTGCATATTTTAAAACAGCATGATTAGGCCTGTTCTCATCTGAAATACACTAGTTTACAAAAAAATTTTATCAAAAAAGTAAATATTTTAACACCACATTGTTTCCCTTGTAGAAGGTGTCTGAATGTAGGGCTGCCTCTGAAAATTGTATCTGTATTCTGCCAGCCTTTCCTGGATGAACAGTGAGAGGTAGAACTCCTTCCCACAGTCAACTCTGACCTGATCCCACAGTCCACAGGAAAGCAGAGCAAGTTTGAAGATAAAACACATGCAAACATAAACCCTTTAAATATAACAAGCATCACAGCCACTCCTAAAGTAACAATAAAAAAAGTATTTAGTTAAAACTGGACAGAGCAATAACACACTGAGGAATAAAGGAATACTAGTAGCACTAGTCAGGTTATTTTACCTGTACACATCCTTGTAAATGATTATGTTCTTTTTTACCAGCATGGTGGAATGACTGACAATCTTCTTGCTGAAACCATCAATAGCCATGACATGGGTCACTCCAAACATAAGTTTTTCATTTTGATCCAAGTAGAGCTTATGACCATGTATTCTGCAAGTAGGGTATGGGGTTCAGATTTCAGACACCCTAAAATAAAACAAACTATAAACACTCAATATATCTGCAAGATTAGATTCTCAACACCAGTGCTCTACTGGAAAACTGGTATTTAACATTACCTGCTGTTTTTCTGCATGAAAAGGTTGATACATACTTCTCAACACTTTGCCCACTCTGCCTTCAAATCAAATCAAATCAAATTTATTTATAAAGCGCTTTTTACAACTGATGTCACAAAGCAGCTTTAAAGGGTTAGTAATAACAAACATCAAATCATTAAGCCCTAATCCCCGGTGAGCAAGCCAACGACAACAGTGGCAAGGAAAAACTCCCTCAGAGCTGGAGGAAGAAACCTTGGGAGGAACCAGACTCACATGGGGGATCCATCCTCCTCTGGCCAACTAATTCTAAGTTTGTGATAAATCATAATCATGTGATGGTTTTGTAATGTTCAGGTGAACTGATATGGTGACAGTAGTGGGACAGGGATGATGATGACAGTGGTAGCAATGCTAACGGCCAGAAAGTCCATATGAACTCCAATGTGGGCAGTAGAGTAGGGCATCTGGAGCAGGCCACAGTAGTTGGTTGTTGGTGGGCAGCTGATCCAGGGAAGCATCATGCAGAGAATAGTAATCAGTCTTCCATCAGCCTTGGACCGGACCGATCGGCAATCACTCACTCAGAAAAGACAAAAAAGGGAATTAGTTCTGTTTGGATTTATTGAAGGATTGCCTTCAGAAACTTTAAGGCCTTTTGCAGAAATATATCCAGTCATCATTTTTTTGACCAAAAGATAAGAATCAGAATCAGAATCAGACTTTATTGGCCATGTATGCTCACACACACAAAGAATTTGCTTTTGGTTACAGGCCCATAGTGCAGAGGTTAACACAAGGCACACACGCACACACACACACACACACACACACACACACACACACACACACACACACAGTGGTCATATAAATTATAAATAAATAAATAGATGATCCAGTCTAGAAGTGGGGGGAAAAAGGCAGACTCCACAGGTTTCTCTACATGCTTGGAGAAAAAAAATGGGAAGCTTGTGTAGTGTCGGCAGTAGAGAAAATTATTTGATTTCATCCTGAAAGTGAAGAAATTGTTTGATGAACTATTGGAAAATCAAGGATGCTCAACTCTCTCTCAGGAGGAGGCATTTCACAGGCCTCACCCCCCCCAAGCACTCCAAAACCTGAAGGATGCTATGAGATAAGAGTCCCTTTGTATTCTGTCACTGCTGATAAAGCACAGTGACCAATAGTCCAGATGGCTAAAATCCCTGCCGTTAACCCCCGATGGGACCTTTCAGAACCTTTGATCAAAAGGGCTCAGATAACAGCTCCTCAATACCACCAGTGGAGACCTGTAGTCTGGGCCAAGATTATGTAATGAAGACAGTGGGGAAATCATTTGACAAACTAATGGGGAATCAAGGACTTTCAACACTCTCCTACATCATGGAGGTCA
The DNA here is from genome assembly GCA_036984385.1 of Crenuchus spilurus. NCBI lineage: Eukaryota > Metazoa > Chordata > Actinopteri > Characiformes > Crenuchidae > Crenuchus > Crenuchus spilurus. The sequence goes on along the minus strand of BRDA01047468.1, from coordinate 6,627 downwards.
GGTCTGATTTCACCCCCGAGACCTGACTCCACATGCTCTCGGTCTGGCAGTAGAAACTATTCCCTCACACCAGGAAATCTGTGGGGCCACCTTTGATCTGACCCTCAGACACTGTTGCTTTGATAACATCACACAAATGACTTGATCAAAGGGCTCAGATAACAGCCTCTCAGTGCCACACACGGAGCCAGGATGAGATTCAAGAAATTCCTAGACTAAAGGAAATTCATGGAGCATTCCCTAAAACTCACTTTATACAACACCAAACTGAAAATCTGCCTACTTTAAACACTGTAGCTGTGTAAAGGCTCTCATTTGATACTTTGTTCGACTAAGCTAACAACTTTCAGTCAAAATCTGGACAATTAACCAGACACAAGGGAATGCCATACATGAATCAACATCTCCCCCTCCTGGACAGCGGGAGGCACGACAAGTCAACGTACACGGACCGTAAATGGCACTCTCACTCTCCCTATCACTCTCATATTGCAATGTCGACTGGCTCGGGCGTCTACCGATTGGTCCATTCGAAATTAGAGACCCTGCACATTCCTTCCAGCGTGTTGGTTCCCCAGGGACAGTGTATCAAGCGGTAGTTCAAAAAGAGGCGGTAGCTATATCGTACACAATGGAGGAGGCGTGTGCATGTCTTCACCCTCCTAGAGTCAGGGACAATGCAAAGTGATAAGGAGAGCTAATGGGTTGAGTTAATTGGTGAATACCACACTGGGAAAGGGAGAAAATTGGCAAAAAATGATTTTAAAAAATCTCATATTACATGGCCCCATTCATTCTTCCCTTAAACTAGCAGTTATTAAACCTTTGATCAAGAAACCAAATTTAGAGCCTAATATATTGTCCAATTATAGACCTATTTCTAATTTACCATTCATGTCTAAAATTTTGGAAAAAGTTGTGGCCCAACAGCTTTGTTCATATTTGCATAAAAACCTAATTTATGAAAAGTTCCAATCTGGATTTAGGCCCCATCATAGCACTGAGACAGCTCTTATTAAGATAACAAATGATCTTCTTTTTGCCTCTGATCAAGGCTGTGTATCCTTATTAGTTTTACTTGAATGAATGAATGAACTTTACACTTATATAGCCTTTCTCAAACCCAAGGACGCTTTACAATCAACACACTCCATTTACACACACACCGGCGAGAAGCGGCAGCCAATCACGCACAGCGTACTCTCAACCGGAAGCGACCGTGCCCCTGGAGGACTGCATCAAGCACTAAGGGGATCACCCAGGACAGAGTGCCAACCATATCTGGGCAAACATACATGCACACGCACACACACCAGGGTAATTTTTAGAGTATCCAATTCACCTGATCTCCATGTTTTTGGACTGTGGGAGGAAACCGGAGTCCCCGAAGGAAACCCACGCAGACATGGGGAGAACATGGAAACTCCGCTCAGATGTGGACTCGAACCCAAGACCTCAGCGCTGAGAGGCGAAAGTGCTAACCACTAAGCCACCACTACTTGATCTAAGTGCAGCTTTTAATACAATAGACCACAATGTTCTACTAAAAAGACTAGAGACCATGGTTGGAATCACAGGAACAGCCCTATTGTGGTTTAAATCTTATCTAACAGAATGTTACCAGTTTGTAAATGTTAATGATGTATCGTCCAACAGTACTAAAGTGAGATGTGGAATTCCACAAGGATCTATCTTAGGACCTCTATTATTCATACTTTATATGCTTCCATTAGGCCACGTTATAAGTAAACATAATATTAATTTCCACTGTTATGCAGATGATACACAACTTTATATATCAGCTAAACCTGATGACAGGATCAGATTAAAGAAAATGGAGGATTGTGTAAAAGACGTGAAATGCTGGATGTCATATAACTTCCTTCTCTTAAATAGTGACAAAACAGAGGTTCTTCTTCTGGGCCCGAAAACCATGAGAAATAAATTATCAGGCTTAAATTTAAATCTGGATAACTTCACTGTTGCACCTGACTCAGTAGCAAAAAATCTTGGTGTCATAATTGATTATAATAAATTACAACAAGATCATATGATTATGATTCATCACACACTTAGAATTAGCAGACCAGAGGAGGATGGGTCCCCCATGTGAGTCTGGTTCCTCCCAAGGTTTCTTCCTCCAGCTCTGAGGGAGTTTTTCCTTGCGACTGTCGCCATTGGCTTGCTCACCGGGGATTAGGGATTAATGATTTGATGTCTGTTATTACTAACCCTGTAAAGCTGCTTTGTGACATCAGTTGTAAAAAGCGCTTTATAAATAAAATTTGATTGATTGATTGATTGAGAGGGCAAAAACTGCCTTTAATGTAAAAAAAATAAGCAGGTGGATCAACAGTCTACAAAACCACAAGCTCCACCCATTTCAAAAGAATTCACTGAAGAACTTTGCAAGTGGATAAAGGAGCAATACAAGGATTCATACAATCAGAACAACATCTGAGGTCAGGAGACCAGCAGGACCATCAACAACATCACTGCTAGCTACTCAGTGCTGATATCTATGGAGTAAACAAAGCAGCTCGGTAAGGTATCTGTTTATCTACTGGACTATATGCAGACATCTCAGCATAATAAGCAGCTTTCATTTGTTATAGCTTAAATTAAACTAGTAAAATTGATCATTATTCACTTTTATGTTTTGGTTTCCATTGGCTTCATGATTCTGAATTACAACATTTAAATAAAAAAAAAAACAGTTTGTCATGTTTGAACATTATTATCTTAATCTAGGGTGTGAAGGAAGGTCCACCGTGCAGAGTTCAGCTCCAACCTTAATCGATGCGGGTAATTAAGTCCTTCAGTGTCTCCTGCATATCAGGCAGTTGTGTCATACCTGTCAAGTCTCCTGTTTTGGCCGGGAAACTACCGTATTTTACCCCTCTTTCCCGCCGTCATCCCGTATTAGTATTTTCCCATAAATTTCCCGTATTATACTTTAAAAAATAATTCCTGTGCCTCTCCAAAATGAAATGTCACTAATCTCGCGAGAAATGCCACCCAGGTATGGCGTTATATTTGTGCCACAATTCTGAGCGCGTGTGCGCGATGTTTTGAGCAAGCAAGAAGAGTTTTGCACGCACATGAACTCAATAGTGTATACAAATCTCTCTCCTGCGTGCTCAACACTGCCCTCCCACGCTCAACATTTCTCTCCCGCGTGCTCAACATTTCTGATCTGCACGCTCGCTCGATTTGTACCGCGCATGCGCACGTCAGTTTTATTGAATTCTTTGAATTAGAGTCGTTTTTAGTGAAGGACGAAAACTTTTGCACTTTATTGATTTATTAATACTCGGTCATAAATGTGGAGGTTGAAATGGCAAAGCTGTGTGCCAAAAACAACATTGCCTTCACCTTCTGTGATGACTTCAACAAGTGTGTAGCCTAGATGTTCCCGAACTCACATGAAAATATGTCATTGAAATGAAATTATGAAACTGAAATGAATTATGAAAATGTGTAATTTAAATAAAATGTGTTTCACTTAAAGACAATCAATGTGTATATATGCTGAAAATATGTAAAATAAAGGGGCGGCACCGTAGCTTAGTGGTTAGCACGTTCGCCTCTCAGCGCTGGGGGCTAGGGTTTAAGTCCCCATCTGAGCGGAGTTTCCATGTTCTCCCCGTGTCTGCGTGGGTTTCCTCCGGGGACTCCGGTTTCCTCCCACAGTCCAAAAACATGGGGATCAGGTGAATTGGGTAATCTAAATTGTACGTGTGTGTGTGTGTGTGTCTCACCCAGCGATGGATTGGCGCCCTGTCCTGGGCTTAGTTGATTAATGTAATGCCCTGCCCTGCACCCGGTGAGGGGGTAGGGGACTAACCACGACCCTGATAAGGATTAAGCGGGTGTGATAATGAATGAATGAATGAATGTAAAATAAATAAATGTGCTTCAATTCCCTTTTGTGTTTTCATTTAGGTATTATAAGTATTATAAGACTTACATATGTAGGAATGACACAGCATTTCAGTGTCAACAAAGGTAGGCCTTTTAGATTCTGATCATCTAATTGTAAGTGGTTCACATGTGGTTATTTTGGATTTCTTGTAAATCTGTCTGAAAATGTAAGGGATACTGAACCTCAGTTGGGCTGGTGGGACGGCTCAAAACATGTGGCAGAAAATTTCCCTTATTTTTAAATCCAAAACTTGACAGGTATGAGTTGTGTAGATACACCCACAGACTGTACAATAAGAAAAAGTTTATAGACTTTAGTGCAGCTGTTTACTCTCCACCAGAACTTTAATGCATATTTCACACAAGGCATCATGGGACGTAGGTCCAGTACTTATTTCACTAATGTTGAACCACAGAACCTTTTTCTTTTTCAAAGACATGAAATATCCTCACACATCTCTCCTGTTCTAGTGATTAAAATGGTCTCAAAACACAATAATGACACAAAGCTTTTGTTGCCTTGTTTTCATTCCCTTTGCAGAGCTTCCAACAGTAGTGACAATGCTGAAAAAAATCACAGTTCAGATCTCAACTCCTGCATCCACCTCAACATCCACACCAGACCAACAAGTTTGTCCACCCGCCTCTCCTCAAGTGTTGTCTGACCCCGATGATATGGTAAATACCTCAAAATGCATTGATAGTGTATGTGTTTATCCATGTGGGGAAAGGTTTGCTATATAATTTCCCTCTACACCTTGTGATTGTACACATAAGTTAGAAAGAAAGCATTCATCAACTTTGTACTGGATGTATACAAATCATGATGATTTTGGAAATGCTATGATAATGTCCCCAAATTTCTCATGTTATGGAGTTAGTCTATACACTATAGGCCTGTGCATATTCACTGCACTGATGAATAGATAGATTTACAAAGAAAATGTTATGTAATTGTTTCATCATTATTTGGTGAGTAATATTCAAATGTTTTGCAGGTACCTCTTACGCCAGGTTGTGATGTAAAAATCCCAAGACTAAAGCTGAAGTCTCTGCGGACTACAAGTTCAGCATTGTATATTCGGGATCTTGCGGTACTCATCTATGGTAAAGACACGCTGTGCAACTCAAGTTTGACCGGGAGGCAGTCAGGGGCCCACAAAGATGTGGAATCAAAGCCACAACTGGATAACACCAAGCCGATGCTATATTTAGTGAGTGCATTTAATTTAAGGCAAAACTGGAATAACAGGTAAAGACATAGTTATAATCAGACACTCACTCACACTATCAGTACTACAAATAAAATAAAATAAAAACAATACATACTAATAGGGGTGCAGAAAAAAAATCACTTTGTGACCCCAAGAATTGATTCTGGATTGATTCATTCAATTCCCAAAGATTCGCAGTCCTACACACTAATGCTTCTATATGTTGGTAAACAATCAATGCTTTTCAGTTGTCATAAATTACAGAGGATTTACATATGATGTCACCACCAGCATGCTGCCCATTGTTTTGCCACTCAGTTACCATCTGTCTTATTCAGTCTAACTGACTGGGGTGTCATGTGTGTGTATTATAACAGTCTTTACTGATTGCATTTAAGTTACAAAATTTACCACCGTCCTCCCTGCCATGACGTGTGTTAATAGTGGATGGTGAATAAGAATAACACTGAGGTAATGTTTTGTTCTTTATGTGTTTTTTCACTCACAGCCCATGCCCAGACAAAACTCCCTGACACCACCATGCAAGATGTGAGACGAATCATAAGAAAGAAATGCAACAACATACGCTACGCCCAGCAAGTAAATGAAAAGTCATAAAAGTACAGATTTTGTTTCTCTCTCTGTTTTTTGTTCCAAAGGTGTGCCCTTTGACCTTTTTTGACAAGGAAGGCCTTTAGTTCTCAGTTGAAGACACTATGTTTACGTTTTTACAAGCATATGCATAAGTTTTGCTTTACCACTTTTTACATATAAGGACTTGATCTTGGAGAGACCATTATGCTTACATTTTTACATGCATGTTTACATGCGCTTTTTCTTTCTCCAGTAAGGAAGGACTTGATTTAATAGATCTTTGTTTTTGAAATGTTTGAAAATATATCAAACTTGTTTTCAACATTCTGTCTTGTGATTTTGTAAACGCATCACACTCTTGTGTACATACAGTATGAGCAAATTTTAAGAATATTTTAAGGAGTATATTTCCAGTAAATAAATTGTAAGGTACAAGTAATATGCCAAGCAAACTTACAGTTTACAAGTAACCAACATTTATAACAGTATACTAAAAGTATACAATAAAATAGGGACTCAAAGTATAAAACTAGTACAATGGCAGTATATAAATGAGTGTACTTGTAGTTAGGGCTGCCACGATTAGTCGACTAGTTATGATTATGTCGACTATTAAAATAGTTACGATTAGTCGACTAGTTACGATTATGTCGACAACTAATTTAATAGTCGATGCATCGTTTTTGTTTTTACTTTCATTTTCTCTACAAACTGCTGCGTACTCACCTTTTACTGCTGCATATTCCTTTCTGTCCTTGACGCACATGCGCAGTAGTGATAACCGGGGTACCCCGTGGATGACGTTATAACAGTCATGTGTTTGAATAGGAATGCTAATGCTAACATTTCTAACGTTATGTTTCAGTGCTATGTTTACACTTTATGCTAAACAGTT
>BRDA01047467.1:0-17979 GCA_036984385.1 Crenuchus spilurus | reverse complement strand
CTAATATCTCCTATTCTAGTGATTAATAGTGATTTTATATATTCATGAGCAGTATGAGCATCAAATAGGCAGGACAAAGTAAGAGCAGATGTCTTCAAGCCTAGATTTTCTATTGGATTGGCTATTTAGTTTAAACTGAGTAAAAGTATTCCTTCAAACGCTGCTCAGATTACTCCCTGTGGAGTAAGAAAACACTTATCAGCTCTGCTGTGTTTGGGTGGGGAGCGTTTAAGAAGGTCAAATGAGAAAAGAATTAGAAAGAAAACAGGAAGTCTGTTGGGGTCAGCTTAAGTTTGGGACTCCCAACTAGCCCGTCCTTCCACTGCCATGCCTGTGGTCTGTGAGGCTTCCTGAGAGTGATTGAGGAGTTCAGAGCGAGGGTTCTGTGTACATGGTGTGTGTATGCTTGTTCAGTGTTTGTACTGTTTTAACCACTAATGGTGAAATGTGTTCATCTCGGCTGTCTTTCATGTGGTGTGTCACGCCTTGGAGTTTCTAAAGCAGTGATTTGTTAGGGCAGGTTTAGATCCTCTTCAGTAAAGACAGGCAGCTATGCATGTTCCCCACCATGCTGTGTTCCTGCATGTCTCACAAGCTGAAGAGCGACCTTTAGGTTCTCTAGAGGTACATCACTGACATAATGGCTCAAAGAAAATGCAAGAGTGGCAAAAGTGGATGTTAATTTGAGCCCTAAAGCTGTATTTGTATTCATCTCACTGTTTAAGGCAGCACAGTGTCTGAAAACCAGATTATGATGACTTTTATTGTCCATTTCAGCTCCACTGACCTTAACAGTGCAGTTTGTTCTTCTACAATTCTACTTTGTTAGCCTCTGTTCACTCTGCTCTTCAGTTCTCAGGCAGGTATTCTTTGACTGGATCATCCTCAGCACTGTGACACTGATGTGGTGGTGGTGTGTTAGTGTCCAGGATCTATTCCTTACATTCAGACATTCTTTTCTTTCTGTGATGCACACAAATGTTTGTATTTCTACAGACACTCAGAGCTCTTTGACTTTTGGACAGACATTAGAGAGGCACCACCACCAAAGATCAGCATCCACCTGCAGCCAGAAGCAGAACTCTCAGCACATGTCAGCTATTAGCCAGAGAGGTGAGGAGAGACTGAGCCAGTTTATGAAGATGAGGATGGTTATGAGTGGGCAGGACATCAGGGTAACGGACTCTACTCTTTGACTAGGGAGCTTTTTATGACCTTGACATCAGAGAATCTAGACCTCAGTTTTACATCACTGCACACAGAACACAGGAATGTTGACCCACCAACACCACTTCCAGCAGGCACACAATTAGGTCTCATGTCCATCTACTAACTAGAGCCAGACCTGCTTAGCTTCAGTGGGTTTGCCTGCTGTGTTTTGTGTTTAGAGTACTGAGGACCACTGCTGTGTAATTATGTAATTACTGTGTAATTACTATGAAACTAATGGTTAAGTCAGTCATATTCACAAAGAGCCAATATGACTACAGGTTTTCATTTCATCTAAGCAGGAACCCACATGAAGACTTGCTGAATAAACAAGTACAATCAGGTGTGCTCCTGCCTGTTTGGGAAGAAAACATGCGTCCATGGCGGATAAGGCTAGACAGCCCTGAATAAAGTTCTGTAGTAATAAGTCTGAACCTGTATACAAACCCTTTGAATTCAGAAGCTTAATGGACCCATATTCCTCCAGGGATGGTCCAGTTATCACATCTGTGTGGGTTTTTCCACTAAAAATATTCAACCTCTCTTCATCCCTGAGAATAAAAACAGGCTGATGTTGTTACTGTGCCTTTAAGGTCATATGTACATGATCTCTGTCCTCATTGGCTGCCTTGTATTATGCCTGATTCAGTAAGCTGGCTGAGTTGAAACACTCCTTATAACAGCAGAAATGGGCGGGGCTGAGCTGCTGTGGACTCCATAGGTATGTAAATATGTTGATTGATGTGACATCACAGAAATTCTAAAAGGTCAGTTTTTACCGCTTCCATGTGAACTGAGGAGTAAATGACACTTTAACAAACTGCAACAACCTTATTTATTAAAAAGGAAAAGTGGGCCCCGAGTGGCTCAGCAGGCTAAGACACTGACACTATGACCAGAGGATCGCGAGGTCAAATCCCAGTAATGCTGTTTGCCATCAACAGCCAGGGCCCAAGAGAGCAAAAAATTGGCCATCACTTTCACACTACAATGTCCGCTGGCTCAGACGTCTGCTGATTGGTCCATTCAGATCTGGGATCCTGCGCTTTCCTCCAAGCACGTTGGCTCCCCAGTGATGGTGTATCAGCAATAGTTCAAAAAGAGACGCATCACACGCAACGGAGGAGGCATTGCAAATGTGATGGGGAGAGTCCTAATGGATAGGATGGGCTAACTGGCTTGTACTACATTAGAAAGGGGATAAAATTAACAACAACAAAAAAGGAAAAGAACAAGATTTTTCATCATATGGCTCCTTTAAAAGTCCAGTGTGACGTGTCTGCAGTCCAGTGTGACGTGTCTGCAGTCCAGTGTGACGTGTCTGCAGTCCAGTGTGACGTGTCTGCAGTCCAGTGTGACGTGTCTGCGGTCCAGTGTGACGTGTCTGCGGTCCAGTGTGAAGTGTCTGCGGTCCAGTGTGAAGTGTCTGCGGTCCAGTGTGAAGTGTCTGCGGTCCAGTGTGAAGTGTCTGCGGTCCAGTGTGAAGTGGCTGCGGTCCAGTGTGAAGTGCCTGCGGTCCAGTGTGAAGTGCCTGCGGTCCAGTGTGAAGTGCCTGCAGTCCAGTGTGAAGTGCCTGCAGTCCAGTGAAGTGCCTGCAGTCCAGTGTGAAGTGCCTGCAGTCCAGTGTGAAGTGCCTGCAGTCCAGTGTGAAGTGCCTGCAGTCCAGTGTGAAGTGCCTGCAGTCCAGTGTGAAGTGCCTGCAGTCCAGTGTGAAGTGTCTGAAGACCAGTGTGAAGTGTCTGAAGTCCAGTGTGAAGCGTCTGAAGTCCAGTGTGAAGCGTCTGAAGTCCAGTGTGAAGTGTCTGCAGTCCAGTGCGAAGTGTCTGCAGTCCAGTGTGAAGTGTCTGCAGTCTGTGATGCTTTGAGGTGTCATGTCATCTGCTGCTGTTGGTCCACAAAGTCAACACAGCATCTACCAGGAGAGTTTAGAGCACTTCATGCTTCCATCTACTGATGAGTTTTATGGAGATGCTGATGTTGTTTTCCAGCAGCTGCTCACAGTGTCAACAACTACTGACCATCATATTACTGTGACTGACTAACTCAACTCATGAGCTGTAAGTCACACTGATACACAGTAAAACACAAAAAGGCTGAAATTTGTCACTTTATGTGTAATGAATATAAAATAAGACCTTTTAGAATTAAATAATGAGCAAAAGTGATCGTTTGGGTCTGTGATGTGACAAAAAAAAAGATTAAAAGATTGGAAATGGGCCGTTTTTGCAGCCTTATATCTATATGAACTGGGACATGAATAATACCTTTTCAGGCTTTAGCAGTGCTTACTTATGACATCATGCTCATTTGCATAAACATTGTTCCACATGATATAAGATCAGAGAAGGAATTCTGGTTCTCCTGTCAGATCCTCGGGACTCTCCTCTTGGGCTTGAACTACTCTATTGTTTACAGAACTGTTTTTGGCAGCTTAGAGCTCTGTGGAGGATCCAAATCAGGGAGTTTAAGGACACGAACGGTGCATGTTCTTGCAGGGGGTTCCTCTGCAGAGGAACTGAGAACCAAAAAAAACAAAGAGAGAAAGAGAGAGTGTATAAAACACAGGGGAAGAGAGAACAAATAGAGAAAGAGTGGAAGGTCATCCTGAACTTGGCTCGTCATTTTTGTGGTCAGAAACTCCAGCATGGGGTTGGGGTGAGAGATGATGACATTTACTGCAGAATACTTCCAGAATTTGCTTTTTTCCTAATCCAGGAGGAAAAATCTAAACATAAGCCAAACACAACCTGCCTGTTTTCCCCGTAACAAACCCTGAAAGGCCATTGTTAGATTTTACATTAGTCTTGAAAACCTGCTCATCCAGTGCTCGCAGAAATGACCACAAGCTATGTCTGTGCCATTTGCGTCCATTAAAAGACCCGACATGCCTTCAAGTGTAACATTTATGTCCCTAATTGCTCTTTTTTAAGACCCTTACAGTACTGATGTACTATCCCAGGAGGCTAAAGAGCTTTTTCAGTGTTTAATTTCCCATGATTAACCTTGTGGTCTGGGACATCATCCATGCCCAGCTTTGCTGGAGTTCTGGGCCTCTACAGTAGACAGAAGTAGTTACTACTACAGTAAAGTATCAAGTGTTTTCTTTATCTGTTCTGTTTATATAGAGAGGTGCAAGTCCTATTAAAAATGGCTGTGCTCATAATTTTCCACTAACCTCAGATGTAGTCCATCAGCTTTTGCCCTGTTCAGATTTGATTAGTTTATCAGGATGTCTATTTTTTAAATTTTACACGTTTCCTCAGTGTTTGTACTCCTGCATCCGGTCAGCATTAAAATAACTACAGCAGTGAGTTTCTGGGAGGTTGTAGGTTTTATAAACACACGTCTGTGTCACGTGATATGAACACTGTTCATTTGTACCTGTAGATGTGATTTATAATCACTTCTTTAATACGTCTGTAAAAACTTTAAAAATGCACAAAATAAATCAGAACAGAAAAGCTTAAAAATAAAAAAACATGTGCTGAGCAGTGTCTGTACCTGCATTATATCATTAATTTAAAAAATCTGATTAAAAAAAAATATATATATATATCACAAATAGAGTTTTTAACCAGAACGAGGTGGACAAGTTAGGATGTGAAAGATGAAATGTGAATTTCTTTATTTTTTGGGGGGAATAATTTGACAGATATTGAGACACAAGACTGTGTTGTTAAACCTTTTCAGATTTATTGCTCAGATCAGATCTTGATGGTTCACATTCATAAACATAAGTGAACTTTATCTGCCTTAATGTGAATGAATCTGTCTCTGAAACACACGTGTACTCTCATACATTTATGCATGTCACCAATAACAAAAACAGTCATATCTGTACAGGGTTGCCAGGTTTGCAAAAATGCTGTCACCACTAAGTAGAAAATGAATGAATGACAAAGTAAGATTAGAAGATGTACTTTTTAAAGCTTCTATAAATGACTTGTTTTAGTTTGTAGTTTGGTTTTCTGTCAATGTGCTGGTGGATTTTGGGGATCTGGCAACCCTGTATTAGTGACAGTTTGTATTAAAACTGTTAACTGTGTTAGTAGCTGGTGTGTGATGGTGTTTTGCTCAGGAGGACAGTAAACAGCTGGAGGACTGTACATGATCAGGTGAATAAATGTCAGCTGGGTGATGTTTTAGCAGCTCTGTGTGTAAACAAGAGATACTGTAAGTCAGAACCGGTTTAACACTAAACACAAGTACAGGCAGAAATGCACATCTGATCTGATCACTCACATGTTCACAAACTGGACACATATCTGATCTCGGACCACATAGGAAAGTGATTGAAGTCTGATATAAAAAGTCACGTCAGCCTGGTAATGTGAATGATTCTGTTCCACTTGATCATTTGTGTGTTGTGTTTATGTTCTCATTAGGGATCTGGTCTTGGTCTAGTGACTGAAGTGGCCTTCAGCAAGGCACCAAACCCCTAACTGCTCTCCAGGGTGGAGAGGGTGCTCACTGCCCCATAGTGTGTTCACTAGTGTTGTTTCACTCCATAGATGAGTATGTGGTGCACTTTCACTTTAGATCATCTAAAGCTTATCATTGTAGTGCAGACGTGACTTAATTCACATTTTCTTCTGCCAAAATGTCAAACATGTTTGAATGGAAAGTGCAATTTAAGAGATGCTTGGTTGACGTGTTTTGATACAAACAGCTGGGCCATGCACGTAATTTGCGGGGGGGATAGGGGGTTATGACCCCCCCCAATAATCTGATCCAATCACTATAACCCCCCAATAAAGTCACATAATTTCAATTTACAAAAACATCTTTCATGAATAACTTATTAATTTTCTTTATTCATGATTTTTGGGTAAAATACTATGATGTTTAATCATTTGGTAATGTAACCCCCCCTTTCCCCACAAAAACTTGGTATCATTCAACCTCCACCAAGCAGCAGCGCTCGCCGTTTGCAGGGTTGCCAGGTTCGTGGTTTTCACGCCAAATTGGACTTGTTTGAAAATCCAGGCGTGGGTGAAAATTGAAGCGTAATAAAAAAAATAATCCCTTATAAACAAAATACTAAGTCGTACACTCATAGTTGTTTTGCCATTTGCTTCAAACGTGTGACAGACATACTTTGGGCTAGTTTAAGCTTCTGAAGGGCGGGTTTTAGACTGACTTTAGACTGGATATTTTTTGCTGGACCTGGCAACCCTGACCGTTTGCTTGCTTGTGCAAGCAGCTGCTGGGGGAGTGGGTGTCGTATGAAAAAACGAAAAGAGCACCAAAAAGTGGACAAAAAACATTTTTTCATTGTTGTTCGACAACACCGCCTTGTAAAAAGCAGAAAAATCAAAATGAGGTAAATGTAAATGTATTATTAGCTGATGACTGAATAACTATGCTGCTGTGTATCAGACACACTATGAATACCCGTTCAGGTATTTTAGCTAGCTTCGTTAGCTAGCTCTGCATTTCTTAATTGTTTAAGGTGCAGAGTGAATACAAAGAAAGTTAAATAAATACACAGTAAAAGCATTACAATGTATTTCTAATATGGTTAACCCAAAATCTCCTGAATCCTTTTAGAAAAGTAAATGATTTAATAAATAAATAAATAAATAAATAGGCAGACAGCTATTACAAAGTTACGCCCTTGAGCTGGGCTAATTAGGTGACTATAGAGTTGTAGTGTTTTGCTAGCAACATAACATCACAGCTCCAGTTCGAACCTAAAGAAGCAGCCTTTGGCCTCTGAACACGTCTTGGCTGATCATGTGTTGTAAGTGGAAAACTGAGTGAATATGATTTCTGAATGAACCCTTCATTACAGGATGTGTGGTGTGTTTGTATTCTAGCATTTAAGATGTGCATAACTAAGCCTGTGTCCAGTCTGAAAACATCACTCTGGGTGACTAAGCCCTGCATGTGTGTGACACATTAGAGAGGATGGTCTCAGACGGCTTTGTCTCCCGTGACCTAAATACTTAGCCATGTGCGCGATAATGCCACAAACAGATATCGGCCTCCAGATGACACCTACTCATAGCCTTCATACTCCAGCTTTTTTCCTCTTCCTTCCCCATAATTAACTCCTTTTGGACCAATTCCTGCCAAGCAGTCCAGTCCCTACAGTCTGTAGGTCTCTGTAGAAGCAGCGAATATTTCCACGGTAGGTTAAAGATTCTGTACCTTCACATTTCCAGCAAGAAAGTGGACAGGATGAGTGGTTCAATACAACTTCAAGTACATTCATAACACAGTGAGTTTAGTTTTGTCATTATACAAATACAGGGTTATACAGTACAATGAAACATTGGATTGGATCTCTGGTGTAATCATCAATAAGGACAAAATACAAGAGAATTTGTGCTTAAAAGTTTGTTACCTCTTTAGGATTTTCTTTATTTCTGCATACATTTGACCTAAAACGTCATTAGATTGTCACACAAGTCCTAAAAGTAGATAAGGGAAAGAAATAAATAAGGCAAAAATATTATATTTGGTCACTTATTTATTGAAGGAAATGATCCAATAATACACACCTTTGAGTGTCAAAAGTAGGTCAACCTTTGCTTTAAGTATCTGGTGTGACCCCTTGTGCTGCAGTAACTAAACTTCCAGTAATTGTGGATCAGCCCTGCACATCAGCTAGGAGGAATCCATGAACTGCTTTTCCAGCCTGATGAGCATCATCTGAGGTCTGCAGAAATCTCCTTCCCTTATGCCATGATGGACTTCCACAAACCTGTGTTGTGAAGATCTAACTTTGCTAGATCTCTGTTCTTTAAATAAAACAGGGCACCACCTCCCACCTGATTGTCATCACATTGATTGACTCAAATGAACTGCTAATCCTAAAGGGTCACATACTTTTGTTGCTCACAGATATGTAAAATTTGATCATTTTCCTCAATAAATAAATACCCAAGTATAAAATGTGTGTCTTGTTTGTTTGATTTGGTTCTCCTTATCTACTTGTAGGACTTAAGCGATAATCTGATTTTTAGGTCAAATGTATCCTGCCATCAGGCCACCGCTGCCCATGTACAGTATGTTGATGTAGAAGAGGTCTGGTGTTTGTAAAGAGTTATGATAGTTATATTCTCTCAGTAAAGGTACTGAGCAGGGTTTCTCCTGTCACTTGGGTGGAACCCTGAAGCATATGCCTTTAGTACTTTTAGGGAACAAAGTGTAGGAGGAATCCAGATCATCAGAGGTTAGATTTCAGATCTTTCATCAGTTGGCAAATACTGTATGTTCTTTATAATGTCTACATTTCTGTTTTCAGTGTAGGTCTGTTTTTATTTCACTGCTTCCAAGAACTTCACCCAGTACTGCTCTGGCCTTGAGCATGTTGAGATCAAAGCTTTTATTGCTGGGTTGGAGAGACACTCTGGGCATGTTGATATTGGTTGGAGTTTGCTTTGGTTTGCGCCGTGCCTTGGGAAGTCCAAATACTCCTAAGGAGAGAGAGCTGGGAGAGTATACAGAGATCCTTTGTGTGCTTCTGAAGATCATTTGCTCACTCAGCATTATCCCAAGGTTCAGATGAGTTCCAAGGAATAGGCATTTGCTAATTGATTTCCGTGGCTCTTCCATGTTTTCCGGTTTTTATCAATGGGCCTTTACTGACGTGGGGTTACAGTGGAAAGACTTGGTTGCTGCTGTACAGTAGCAGATTTGTTCATGTCTGCTATATCTATTGATGGCAAAGAGATCAGCTGTGATGTCACTCATCTAGGAGGGGATTAAGAGACCACACCGACCAAACTAAGCTGCTCTGGGAAAACATTTAATGCTGGGGGAACTCTGTGGTGTTCCAGTAAAGACTGAATGCTTCACATATAGTCACAGTACATTATGTTCAAAGAAATCTGAGCTCAGACTTCAGTTTACATGGCCGCTTTCTTTGACCTGAGTATCATTTATGATGTTTGTGTGGCTTTGTGCTTTCAAAAATCATTCATTTTTACATCCTTTTCCAGCCTTTTTTAGTGGAACATGGTGTTTTCATTCCTATGCTTTGAAGATTGATGGATTTAAATGGCATTCTTTCTGATTAGCTGCCGTATTCAAAAAGCAGACAATGCTGTGAAACACTTGAGAATGGGCGAAACCTAGATGCTGTAGGCAGAACAGGCAAGTATATGTAAATGTGTTGTTTTCTGCAACATCACACACAATTATGAATTCATAGCAGGCTGTTTTTACAGGCTTCAGGCACCTCAGAGGCTTTCTCACATCAGGTGCTGTGTCCCAATTCATGGACAGCATCATTTGAAGGCAGCGGTCTTTAACAGTGCGATAAATCGTTGCGACTCGTTGGTTTGAGAAGGATCCACCTGTATTTTTTACAAATTGCTTGGCCGCATTTAAAGGATCCTTGGAAGTGGTACAGCCTTGTCAGTCAGCTGTGATGCAGTCAGTCTTCAGATCAAGTCTTAAAGCCTCAAAGGATGCAGCCCCTTAATTGTGACATGTCCTTGGTCTTGCACATGGGTCTTTCAAGCTTGTTGGCAGATGGACATCATAGCATTTGTGACCCAATAGCTGAGTCCCAATTTAAGGGCAGCATCCTTCAAACGCCGCCTGCAAAAACACATTATTTGAAAGCTGTGTAGACCTCAATGAATCTTGGCATTGGTTGGTTTGCAAAGGATCCACTCGTTGTGTCCTTCATTTCCAAGGAAAAGAAGGATGCATTTCTCGACTGCATTTGAAGAAGCCTTTGAAATGATACAACAGTGTCACGTCACTTATGCAGTCTTCAAATCTGGCCTCAAAGGATGTAGGCCCTCAATTGCAATTTACTCTTGTTCTTAGACATGGGTCTTCTCAAGTTTGCTGTCAGAAGGACACCATAGCATTTCTGACCCCCCCCTGCATCATCCCATAGGCTCATCCCACATAGCGTTGTTGTAGGTCTTCTTGAAGCTACATTCTTGAACACATTTACAAAGTATGGTAAACTTGCTGACTCCTGAGCAGTGCTGGCTTCTTTAACATCATGAAAACACTGAATTTGTAACAGGCTGGTTTTATAGTTTGAGACAGAATTTAGGAAGTATAGCAGTTCCTCAGGGGCTGAGTCCCAATTCAGGGGCAGCATCCTTCAAAGGCCTCTATCTACAAGGCTGTGTAGACCGGAATGAAGCTTGACAGAGGTCGGTTCATTGTATCCTCCGATTCTGAGAAAGAGGACTCATTTCTTGGCCGCATTTGAAGGAACCTTTGAAATGGTACAGCCTTGTCACTTTGCTGTGATGCAATCTGTCTTCAAGTCCAGCATCAAAGGATGCAGCCTTTCAATTGAGACCTTTGGTCTTGGACATGCGTCTTCTCAAGCCTACTGACAGACGGACTCCATAGCATTTGATGCCTTCTTGAAACTCATGACAGACTGTTTCTGGGCGAACCTTACATTTTGAAATTTTGGCAATGTTTTTGTACTTAGTTTACTTAATTTATTTCAGAATAAGCCAAAAAATGTGGGTTTTGATGATATGAGGTGCAGATATTTGAGCAGTGGACACTTATATGGCAGTAAGATTTTGTTCTAAGGGGAAACATGCCTCGCTTTATTCATGTCTCCTTCCATCCAGAAAACCAAACTGCATATTACTGTGACAACCCAAAAAGGCGTCCTCGCACACAGCAGCTGAATCTATTCTTGCCTTCCTCGGATGTCACGACATGACCACTGCTGTGAATACAGAACCAGATGGATACAGGGAGGGCAATGACGTTACAAATGTTTATGTGAAGGCTCAGCAGTATTTTCAGATGCATTTAATTCTCTTTCAGCGTGTGCATGCTTTACTCAGGTAATTCTTCCAAACTCTGCATCTTCTAAGAATCTTCTCTGGATGTTGTTTCAAACAGTGATTTGAAATTTGAGACTTGTAACCGCTTCCTTGATGACTTTCATGGCCTTGGACATTGGTGTTCTCAAGCCTCCTGGCAGATTGTTGCTCTAGAGTTTAATTGACGATTCCAACATAATCCCATTAAACATCCCATAGTTTCTCCTCTTGTCAAGTTTTTATTTGACCTTCTGCTGGTGTACCATTAGCTTCATTAGAACATCAGTACAGATAATGAAATGTTTGCCTGTACACCTGTCAGCCACAACATTTACAACCACTGGCAAATGCAATGAATAATATTGATTATCTCCAAACAGCAGCACGTGGTGACGGTTTTGGTTTAGAAGTTGAGAAAACATTTGATTCTCACAGACATGGTCAAAAATATGGAAGCAGACCTGAGAAACATAGACAAGGGCCAAATACTTATGGCCATCTAAGTGGGTTAGAGCATCTCTGAAGCGTCAAAGCTTGTTTTCACAGTCAGGAATGGTCAGTACCTACAGACAGTGGCCTCCAAACTCCCCCAGAGCTCAGTGTCAGGTACTTTGGTTTGAACATGGGTGTTCTCAAGCCTCTTATCAGATGACACTGTAGTTTTTGACTGACCATCCAAACATCGGCCCATTAAATGTAGATTTGTTGCTCCTCTTGAAACATCGTGGCAGGTTTTTACTTGACACCCTTAAGGTGTACCATGACCTTCATCAGAACAAGCTCTGTAGAGTGAAAGCATGTACGTATATAAACAACATTAACACTACTCATGAAATGAGAAATGAATGAATGAAGGTTCTTGAAGCCACAGTTCCAGCTTTTGTTCCATGGTTTATAACTCAGTAAACATCATGTGTGGCCCAGACCTGCTTCCTTGTCATTGTATAAGACTGTACTTTACAACATTGTAGATAAATGTTACCCAGTTTCTCTTTGACCATGCAGGACCACCTCTGCTGCTGGAGAACATCAGAACAAGCGGTGTTGAGTGAAAGGTTTTGTAAGTATGTACAAAGTACTTACTTACAATAATAATGATTATCTCATAAGAGTGGTGCATGTGAAGATCTGGGTTATATTAGACGATAAGCGGAGACTTGATTCTCATAGACGACATGTTGGGCGCTACAGCCCTTCAAGCTTCATGTGGACAGATGCTTGAGGCTTTGAGAATTTGGAGGCCACTGTCCATTGACCATATTCAGCAGTGCTATGTACACTGATTGGCCAAAAAAAGGTCACACACTCTAATATGTTTTTGATATTATACATTTCCACAAGCACCTGCAATGTGACAACATTTATTTCTGCCCAGAGTTGCATTATTTTTTCCCCAAGGTCTGGTACTGATGATCGGAGATTTGGACCACTGCACAGTCTTTTTGTGCAGAACATCCCAAACATTCTCATTGGGGTTCAGGTGTAGACAGGTGTGCAAATTATGTCTCATGATCCCTGATCCACTGTTTCAGAACTTGAGCTCGATGTATCCTGGCATTGTCGTCTTATAATATGCCTGTTCCATCAGGGAAGAAAAAATCCATTGATGTAATAACCTGCTTATTCAGGTAGTCAGCTGACCTCATTCTTTGGGCTCATAACATTGCTGGTCCTCAACCTCACCAACTGCAGCAACCCCAGATCATAGCACTGCCCCAACAGTCTTGTACAGTAGACACTAGGTATGATGGGTGCATCACTTCAGCCACCTCTCTTCTTACCCTGTTGTTCCCATCACTCTGGAAAAGGGTATGTCTGGACTCATCAGGCCACATGGCCTTTTTCCTTTACTCCAGAGTCCAATCTTTATACTCCCTAGCAAATTGAAATTGTTTTTGCTGGTTAGCCACACTGATAAGTGGTTTCCTTAAGACTACACGACTGTTTAGTCCCAATCCCTTGAGTTCCCTTCACATTGTGTGTGTAGAAATGCTCTTACTTTCACTATTAAACATCCCTGAGTTGTACTGTTGTTTTTCTACAATTTGATTTCACCAAACATTTAAGATCATTCAGGATTTTTTTCTGACCACATTCCTTCCTTGAAGATGTTCTTCCACTGCCCTTCCACTTTTTAATAATATGGTGGACAGTTTTTAACCTGATTTCAGCAGGTGTCAGCATCTCCTTAGCTGTTTTCTCGATTCTTGATCTTCTGAAACAGATTAATATCTTTTCCATGACCACAGGATGTGTCTTTCATGGTTGTTTAACAAATGAGAAGCTAGCAGGCCCCAAGTGTCTCAGCAAGCTAAGACGCTGACACTATGACCAGAGGATCGTGAGTTTGAATCCCGGTCATGCTGTTTGCCATCAACAGCCAGGGCCCAAGAGAGCAAAAATTGGCAGTGCTCTCTCTGAGTGGTTAGATGGCACTCTCACTCTCCCTATCACTCTCACACTGCCACTGTCTGCAGGCTCAGGCGTCTACTGATTGGTCCATTCAGAGCTGGGAATCCGGCGCTTTCCTCTGAGCGCATTGGCTCCTCAGTGATGGTGTATCAGCGGTAGTTAGAAAAAGAGGTGTTAGCCATATCACACGCAGCGGAGGAGGCGTGTGCATATCTTCACCCTCCTAGAGTCAGGGACAGTGTAAAGTGATGGGGAGAGCCCCCTAGTGGATGGGATGGGTTAATTGGCTACTACCACATTGGGAAGGGAAGAAAATGGGCAACATTTATTTAAATAAAATGAGAAGCTGCTCACAGCATCAGTTAGGGTTAAATAACTTGTTGCCAGGTGAAACATAATCACCCATGCAGTAATTATCCAGTGGGAGGCTCTCACCTAATTGCTTAGTTAAATCCAGGTGGTGACCTTTATTTGGCCAGGTAGTGTATGTGTGCATGTGTGACCTTTATTTGGCACACATGTATGTGTGCATGTGTGTGTGGCTCATGTTTGAACAGTATCAGGTTTTGGATCTTTAAATAGCTTTTTGTGAATCAGATGCAAAGTCTCTAAGTAGTCAGTTAAACCAGGGACTTGTCAGAAAGTGCTGCATTTAGAAATGTGTATTTCAGATTTTACGTAACCATGCAGTTGCCTGTAGAGAATGTTTTGTCATGGTTTTCTCTGTTTGTTGTTTTTGCTTGAGCAGGGTTCCCATAGTCAGACTAACGATGTGCAGTGCAGTGACATATGAGCCAACTTTCTCCTAATGAGCGACTGAACACAGTGGAACTGCTTGTCCTCTGATTCATGCCGTTAACTGTTAGTGTCTTGCACAACACACTGACAACTGTGTTTGGCAACTGATTTGTGGTCAAGGAAGCATGTGGACAGTCTGAGCAGCACAGCCGGACTTCTCTGAACATCTCAGCTTAGATATAAAAAACACTTGATTTTGATGGACCGACAGAGGGATGGATGGATGGATGGATTGAATGACTGACTGACTTGATTGATTGATTGACTGATTGTGAACATCTAGGTTTAGATTTTAAGAAAACACTTCATTCTCATAGAGACATAAACACAGATAGTTAGAAAACTGAACAGTGTATATTCTAATTCTCCAGTTACTAATAATAGTTATTCACAGGGGTGCACATCATTTTTTGGTCTAGTTTTCAAATGAGCACCTACAGATGTTGCTTGGTGCTCACCTTTTACAATGCTGGAAAATACTACAAGCATTGATCATCACTACCCTCCTGACATCCGCTGTTTGGAGCCATGCTATCTCCTGCAGCCATTTTTAAGCGAATACTCTTTTTTTACCTTCAGTCTCAGTCCGGCGTTTCTTTAGAGGTGGTGGAATACCAAAGTAATGACTTAATGTAGCTTGTTTCTTGGACATGCTGATGAATCGGTGGAAATCTTAAAACCAGTGAAAAAGTTAAGTGCTAGTTATCAATTAACTACTCTCTTGAGCCTGCCTATGTTACCGTCAGGGTTGCCAGATCCATCAAAATTATTCAGCCAAAAGTCAGTCTAAAACCTGCCCTTCAGAAGCTTAAACTAGCCCAAAATATGTCTGTCACACGTTTGAAGCAAATGGCAAAACAACTAAGAATGTTCGACTTAGTATTTGTTTATAAGGGATTTATCATCAGTCCATCAAACCTTTTTCTTTATCCCAGTCCTAGCAATACCGCCTCCCGTATTTCCCCATTTACCATATTAGTTAGTGACTTTCTCTTCACCTTCTCTTTGTCTCTCTCTGTCTTTCTCTCTCTCTGTCTCTCTCTCTCTCTCTCAGGCTATCTTTCCTTATATTATGTTCTCTTTGTTGTTATTGTTGTATTCAAACTTCCTTAGTGTAGACTTTGTAAACATCTGCCCGCCGTGTTGAAGTAATATCCAAGGCAACCGGCCGCAGCAATAAAGTTACCCAATAAAATGTATCCCGCCACCCTTGAAAGTTCACCCGCGACTGGATTTTCAACAGAACGATTTGGCGTGAAAACCGCGAACCTGTCAACTCTGGTTACCGTGGCCAAACATAATCAAGTAAATGGTGCGCAAACGCCTGCGCACCACTTATGTGCATCCCTGATTATTCATATAATTATATAAGAAACCGATATAGACATTGTGTTGTGTGATGGACGGGAGTATCTCTGAAATGATGTTAGGTCTTGTTAAGTGCTCAGAGTCAGCCGTGGTCACCACCTACATACAGTGTCTTCCAAACTCCCCAAAGCTCGATCCAGTCTCAGGCATGTGTTCTCAGGCCTTTTGGCATTTGTTTGTGACCATCTTGCACAACACAGTGAAGAATATGGACAGACAGTGCGCTCTGGACAGATATGACTTTGAATGGCGGTTGAGCAGTGACCACACACAGTGGGGCGGTTTGGTAAGAGCTGACATTGCTCCACATTAACGGTGATGTAGGTTTTGTAGTTTAGCAACAGCCTCGTAGTGAAACTTTGGCTCAATCCACTCCACTGGTTTATGTAACTGAAGGGCACTCGCACCTCTCTTCCCCTTTCTCTCCTCCAGACGAGTCCTCTCTTTCTCTCCACACAGCCAATCGCATACTGTTTCCCTGGAAACCAAGCGCCCATTGCCATAGTAACTTACCCACACACACGCTGTAGAGCCAGCTTCCTCCTACACTGCCCGCTCTGAGTGGCCATTACTGTTTAACACCGCTAACACTTCACACCCTACAGCCAACACTGACGCTTTACACTAATGTCAACACATTCCTGAAGGTCTCAGGCCTGCTTGAGTGAGATCACTATAAGAACAACAGTATTGGGATACCAGCTCATTCATTGTTTCTTCTGAAATCACGGCTTTTAAAAAAGACTTTGCTTTTGTTGGACTAATTGTCTGTACAGTCCCAGGGGAGGCTGTTTACAGTCATATCTAAATATTATGACCACCCCTGGTTAGGAATGAACTCAGCCCAGGACTGTCATACATGCCACATGACGGTGTCTGCAGTGAGCACACCAGTCAGTTGTAGCCGAGTGCAGAACTATCATCAAGGACAAAGGACGTGATGTGACTGATGTACAGAAGGGCTGATAATAGGGTACCTGCTGAAACTGCTAACTTTGCAGGATGTTGTGGAGCTGCTGTAGAGAAGGTGTACTGAGAATGGACTTCTTGTACACTGAGCCTCCTGACGGCATAAAGTGGTGCCCCATTGATGCCAAAGGGGAACGATGACTCAGGCGAGTGCTGCAGAGCAATCATCACAGCACAGTGATCCAGTTAACCTCTGTAATGAACACAGGAGGCACCACATCACATGGTGTCTGTGATGTCCCAGGTCAAGTTTATTCCAAACCTGGAATAGTCATAATCTATGTATGTAAAAAAAATGTAAAATGAGTGTAGGTTTGTGTGTGTGTGTGTGTGTGTGTGTGTGTGTATACACATAGTGTAATGCCCTGCCCTGTGCCCAGTGAAGGGGTAGGGGACTCACTGTGACCCTGACCAATTTAAGCAGATAAGATAATGGATACATACATATACATATACAGGTTTTAGACAATGAAAGTGAAACAGCTGGTTTTAGACCACAATAATTGATTAGTAGGTGTTGGGCCTCCTTTTGCGGCCAATACAGCATCAGTTCGTCTTGGGAATGACATACACAAGTCCTGCACAGTGGTCAGAGGGATTTTAAGCCATTCTTCTTGCAGGATAGTGGTCAGGTCACTACGTGATGCTGGTGGAGGAAACCGTTTCCTGACTCGCTCCTCCAAAACACCCCAAAGTGGCTCAATAATATTTAGACACAAAGACTTGCTGTCTTGGTCACAGATGTGCCAGCAAGACGTGCAGCAACAATTTGTCCTCTTTTGAACTCTGGTATGTCACCATAATGTTGTGTGCATTGTAATATACTATATAACTGTGCTCTTACCTGCTAACTGAACCTTCACACTCTGCTCTTACTGGTGCAATGTGACATTAATGAAGATTGGCCACCAGACTGGTCCAATTTAGCCATGAAACCTCCCACACTAACATGACAGCTGTTTCACTTTCACTGTCCAACCCCTGTATGTATGTATATATATAAACACAGTGTATCACAAAAGTGTGACAAAATGACAAACCGTGCTCAATTTGGACATTTAGGGGTGTAGTCTCTTAGGTCTTAGGGGTGTACTCACTGTTGTTGCTGGTGGTTTAGACATTAATGGCTGTATGTTGAGTTATTTTGAGGGAAGAATAAATGTACACTGTTATATAAGCTGCACACAGACGACTTTTCATTGTGTCAAAGTGTCATTTTGTCAGAGTTGTCTCATGAAAAGATAAACTTACATATCTGCAGAATTGTGAGGGGTGTACTCACTTCTGTGATACACTGTGTATATATATATATGATACACTTGGTTTAAAATGCTTTTCAAGGACATTCTACTTCATCAACAAAAAAATGTCCTCTCTCTCCAGGTCATCAGAGAGTCTCTGTGAGCAGTCTGCTAGTGTGCCATGGTTTGCTTCTGGTGGGGACAAATCTTGGCGT
>BRDA01047459.1:1963-13606 GCA_036984385.1 Crenuchus spilurus | reverse complement strand
ATTCAGTTTTTATTCACAATTTGTTTAGTGTCCCAACTTTTTTGGAATCCAGTTTGTATACTGTTTACAATCATTTACTCTAAATATTCTTTAAATGTGTCATTTTGTGTGTAATGGATATAAAATATGACATTTTGACTTTTTTTAAATGAAATTATGAACAGAAATAAACTTTTTCACCATTTCCTCATATCTGATGTATGGCTGTACACACACCATGTCTTTTAAGTATTTATTGTTTTGCCTGAAACGATATCTGTCAGCCTCCCATTTCCTCCACAAATAGAGATGCATGTTCACGGCCCCAATTGTTCTAATTGACGTCCAGCTTTCTGGATGTGTCGTAATGTAACGCAACATGAACTACAAAACCGTAACAGGAAAAACTACAAAAGCCATGGTTCCTTGCTGAGGCCAGAGGAGGAAGGCCTAACGCGTCCCTGGCTGCGTTTCAGAAAGCTGCCGGGCCGCAATGTCTACGCCCAGATGCACAACGAGAAAGAACAGGAAATGACCAGCCCTGTCAATCACAGCGACGATACGCAAAACATTATTCAGGGGGAGGAGTTTATCGATGACGACCTGGACTCGCAGACTCTAGGTAACGGACGAGGTACACGCAAATTCCTTTTCTCCTTTAGCATGATTACTAACTAACCACTATAACTTCATGTTTAAGGGGAGCTGGTCCACTTCCTGTCCATCAGATTATATCAAGAAACATGAGAATGTCCTTTTTGAATGGAGCTAAGTGTCTAAACATGTTGTTGGCCTGTTCCCAGCCATTTTGGACAGTCCAATAAAAGACCTGCAGCAGAGCAGATGAGTAGTTTTGTGTAGTGCTTGTTTTGTCTGCACCTTTCTGCTATTCACTTCTACTATATGCTCACCTAGTTTTACAGAATACTGCAACCACCAGACTGCAGACAATTCTGGCCCAATTACAGGCCAGTTAAGCCTCTGTCAGGTCAATTATGGGAGTGCTAAACTGGCCCGGCTGTAGCTGTCATGGCATTTGAACTCTGGATATGAGTCAAATGTTTGGACACACCCAACATAATCAACAATGCTTACATTTCAGTTAGCTTGGTTGTGTTAAGTCTGGTTGGAAGTAGCAATGACTTTGGTAGCAATGGCTGTAACTGAGAATGCAAATAAGTTGAATTAACTCGAGCTCAGATCTTGATTTCTTTCACGTCGACAGGTAACCACTCGGGCATTGTGCTCAGCATCACTTCGAGGGAGCTGCATAGCTACCTGAGCAGCTGATGGCCAGCAGGGGGCAGCAGCCACCAGTAAAATGGACAAATGCCTTTCAGTTCTGCCCACCAGTGACCCTTAACACACCCGGACGAGAGAAAAAGAGTGGAGACACACCTGCACCTGTTCACCACCACCTCAGAAAAACCTATCACACAACCTCTCTTTCTCTCTAACTCTCTCTCTCTCAGTCTCGTTCACCGTCTCTACTGTAAGTCTCTCTGTGGTTTACTTCTCCAGAGAGAGGATTTTATGTCCACAGCTGCACTAACTCACGGTCACCTAAACATTCAGACTGTCCAGATGTCTCCCAGCTCCCTATAAAGTGCACTACAGTTCTCACCCACATTAGAACTCCATTATACAGGTGCAGCTCATCTGTATCAGCTGCTAAGTCTCTATTGTCCAGATATTGTTTGGGTGGTGGATCATTCTGGGGACAGTTTGTGCACCCTTGCCAACTTTATCATAAACCTCTCTCTTGTAGCTCCACCTTGCTAGAGTCTGTAGATTTTGGTCCTGGAGATCTACAACACTAGAGTTTAGCTCCAACCTGACACTAACACATCCTGCCAGCACACTTTAAAGGGACCCTCATGGGATGAACATGAACTAAGCTGGGTTCAAGATGAACATGAGTTCTGAGCGAGACTCAGCCTGGTCCCATCACTGACCCTGGAGAGCAACAACACTTGCTTGTACTACCACATTGGCTGGGATGTGATAAAGACTCTGGTCCTGATGATCAAGTTGGATCTGAACTCACCAGGACTCCAGGAGTGTTGGCCATCTTCTAGAACTTCATCACTGGTCAGTTTCTGACCACTTATCTAAATGTTTTTGTGTGATGGTACACTGTACATCCTGTGTTGTGCTGAGAATGGGCCACCACCCAAATAGTATCTGGACAACAGCGGTCTTGTGGTCAGAAAGTGGTTTCTAATAAAGTGGCCAGTGGAAGGTAGGGGTTTCTAATAAAGTGGCCAGGACAAGGTAGGGGTTTCTAATAAAGTGGCCAGGACAAGGTAGGGGTTTCTAATAAAGTGGCCAGGACAAGGTAGGGGTTTCTAATAAAGTGGCACTAAAAGCCAATTTATACATCTGTGTTGGTTTGTCTGTGATGTGCTGCAATTGCACAGTCAGAACACTAAGTGGCAATAGGGTTTCCATGCCTCCGGGTTGAGTTCCTTGGTGTGCTCTGTAGACTTCCTAGTACTACAAACTGTGGCGACTGCAACTCAACAGATTCTGTCGGAGGTGGAGCTAAAAGCTGTTTAGCAACAGCTGCTTTTGCTAAAATACTCGTAATCAGCTTGTAATGATGATTTTAAAAATGCCGGCGAAGGCAGAAATGCAGAGGCGGGGATACGATGTAGTGGACCAATCACAGCTCCTGCGGTCTGCGGCAACACGTTGCGAAGTTACATTTCTGGGGAGGTGCGCATCAGGTTATGGCGTAGGTTTGACATAGAAGAATAAATTGGCCTTAAGTGGACCATATAAGTTGACCAATGAAAAGGGACCAGTGAGTGGATGTAGTGCACTACATAGGGAGTAAGGCACCATTTGAGAAAACTACTCATTTACACCATTTTTGACGGTAGTCCAGTTCCTCTTCTTCCTTTGTCCTTCCTCCACCGTCTCGGGGCCAGCGGAGAGACAGACCCCATACCTGCCTCAGCACTTACACTTTCACAGCACCCAGGGACAAACCCTTCTTCCTGTCACATGACTGGTTCGCGTGCGCCGATTGGCCGCTGTAGAGACCATTTCTCACAGAATGTAGAGATCACCTTTCGTAATCGCTGTTCCTGATCATGGTGGCCTGTGCTTTTCTTTAATTCTACTTTCTGTTTGCTGTTTCTGACTCTCTCTCTCAGGCCTGATGGGTGGGGTAGTTGTTTTTAGCCAGGTCATTTAGTTTTAGGGTGCGGAGGGTGTGAATGCAGTGTTTTGGTGACCAGGATGAGCAATTCTTTTGATTCAGGGGTAGCAACGTTCGATAGACGCAGCCAAAGGGAAACAACTACAAGATGTTCTACATTTCAGCCACCACTTCCTTCTTATCTTCTGTCTCGTCTTTTTAACTATGTATTAGGAGTTATTTATACTTCATTAGTCATCATCCCTCAACTACCAATGCAATAATACAGTAAATGCTCTGCTCAAAGTCACCAGGGAACAGTTTTGTTATTCTCCTTTTACAAATGAACAGTGGGTCACCCAGGAATCACATTTACTCAACTTCTCCTCTCAGTCCTCATGATGTCAGTCAGTCAAGACTCTTTAGTTTACAGCTAGACCTGAGTGTTGCTACAGCCCAATAGTCACTTAAAATCACCCAAAAATATCACCAAAACTGACCCAGTTCTTAATAAAGGCCTCACAAATTAGTCAGTGTGCTTTATTACAGTGTGACCGACTCTGAGCTTTACAAGTATCAAGAACTGCAACAATAAATATGGCACCAAAACACATAATCCAACCAGGTAAACCCTGCTGTGCCTCCCTTTTTTGCCAATCATAGTACATTTTGTAGTCATATCAGAATAGTACGACCACCTACAGTGGTGCTTGAAAGTTTGTGAACCCTTCAGAATGTTCTATATTTCTGTATAAATATGATCTAAAACATCATCAGATGTTCACACAAGTTCTAAAAGATAAAGAGAACCCAGTTAAACTAATGAGACACAAATATTAGACTTGCTCATTTATTTATTGAGGAAAATGATCCAATATGACATATTTGTGAGGGACAAAAGTATGTGAACCTCTGCTTTCAGTATCTGGTGTGACCCCCCTTTACAGCAATAACTGTAACTAAACGTTTCAGTAACTGTTCTTTAAACGTTCTTTGGTAGAACAACTTGTGTGTTTAGCGTCGTTGTCTTGCTGCATGACCCACCTTCTCTTGAGATTCAGTTCATGGACAGATGTCCTGACATTTTCTTTAGAATTCTCTGATATAATTCACAATTCATTATTACATCAATGATGACAAGCCGTCCTGGCACAGATGCAGCAAAACAGGCCCAAACCTGATACTTCCACCACCATGTTTCACAGATGAGATGAGGTTCTTATGCTGAATGCAGTGTTTTCCTTTCTCCAAACATAACACTTTTCATTTAAACCACAAAGTTCTGTTTTGGTCTCATCCGTCCACAAAACATTCGTCTAATAGTCTTCTGGCTTGTCCATGTGATCTTTAGCAAACTGCAGACGAGCAGCAATGTTCTTTTTAGAGTGCAGTGGGTTTCTCCTTACAACCCTGCCATGCACACCATTGTGGTTCAGTGTTCTCCTGATGGTGGACTCATGAACATTAACATTAGCCAATGAGAGAGAGGCCTTCAGTTGTTGAGAAGTTACTCTGGGGTCCTTTGTGACCTCGCTGACTATTACACGCCTTGCTCTTGGAGTGAACTTTGTTGGTTGACACTCCTGAGGAGGGTAACAGTGGTTTTGAAGTTCCTCCATTTGTACACAATCTGTCTGATTGTGGATTGGTGGAGTCCAAATTCTTTAGAGATGGTTTTGTAAACAACTTTTTCTGAGCTCCTCAGAAATCTCCTTTTGTTTATGTCATGGTACACTTCCACAAACATGATGTGAAGTGCAGACTTTCATAGATCTTGGTTCTTTAAATAAAACAGGTGCCCACTCACACCTGATTGTCATCCCATTGATTGAAAACACCTGACTCTAATTTCACCTTCAAACTAACTGCTAATCCTAGAGGTTTGCATACTTTTACCACTTATTTTGTTTCATTTGTTTAACTGGGTTCTCTTTGTCTACTTTTAGATAAAAATCGGATGTTTTATGTCATATTTATACAGAAATATAGAACATTCTGAAGCACCACTGTACCTAAAAGTGGGAATAACCACTGTTGGCTTGGAGTGCACAGTTGTGATCTCTGACACTTTCCTGTTCATTATAGAGGTTAACTGGTCCACTGTGTCTGTACACTGCTCTGTACCACTGTCCTGTCGTCAGCATCAGTGGGCCTTGGAGCACCACTGTTTTACAGTTAGGAGGCAATCAGTGTTCTTGGTACGGTGGCTCTAGAACATCTCACAAAGTTAGTGGTTTGAGATGCTGCCTCCACCAGGCTTAACCTGGTACCATATTATCAGGCCCTTTTGGACATCAGTCACATCACATCCTTTGTCCATGATGATGGTTTTACACTCTGCTACAACTGACTGGTGTGCTCACTTATTTTTCGTGGCATTTGGAGCAAACCAGGAGTGGTTATATTGTTCTGATCTTACTCTGCATTAGCCATTTTTTCAAAACCTTTGGTCTGAGGTCAAAGTGGTCTTAGTTCCCGGTGTAGCTGCCCATTGTAAGTTTTGCAGGTGTGGTACTCAACGTACAAGCCTATATTAGGCATGAGGTTCCCTTTCATCTGGCTGATGTATATAGACGTGTATAGAAAACAGAAGCGAAGCAAACAAACGTCCAGCTGTACATAGCTCTTCGTACATCCGGTGATTTCACAATGAAGACCAAAACTTGCACCGTTTCCCAAAATGCCTCTCACCAGGTTGACGACTTTTCGGGAGCAGCCTGGAGTTTACCACACAGTCACTTTGACATGTTTTTTTTCTCACCACCTTTGACCAGTTTTTTCTCATGTTTGTCTTGTGTCCGAGCCAGGAAGTTTCACTTAATAATCTCACTGTAAACAAAGTGTTCACTCAATGTTTGCACAACGTTCACCCAATAACAGAGCTGTGTGTGAAATGCTGCACTGTTCTGCTTTATGTTCTCTTATTTTGGTTATCGGTAACCGTTGCTGGTGTATCAGTCAGGGTTTGAATGGACGTTGTGGAGAAGTACAAGGCCTCTGAGCAACGGTCTTTCCTTTGCTTAAGAGATCGTAACTAGACAAAGATATTATCTCACTTGCACTAATCACATAGTGGTTGTTTTTGTACTGCAATGTCCAGAGTGGGTAAACGATCACTTCTCCGATGTGAAGACCCGACTTCAAGTGTCTGTTTTGCTTAACTCTTAAATGCTCTGGCTTTTGCCTCGAAAGTCTGGTGTTGGTCCAAAGAATGGCTACAAAATCTTGAAATGTTGCTGTGTTTTAAGGCTTAAGGCTGATTTATACTTCTACATGAGCTATAGCGCTTTTCTAAACACTCATCACTTTAGAGACATTAGAGAGTCAGCACCACTCTTCAGCATCCATCTGCAGCCGGTCCAGCACCAGAACTCTCAGCACACATGAGCTATTAGGCAGAGGTGGAGATGGAGATGATTAGCTTACTCTTTTAGATGACGTAACCAGAGGACCTTTCACTCTGGAGACTGTTACAGCACTGGGGCAGGAACAGCGCCTCCTGTTATCCAGCAGACACAAGATTTTCCTTGGAAGCCTCCCATCCAAGTACTGACCAGACCCAGACCTGCTTAGCACAAGTGGATGTGCAGGTGCTGTAGCTTCCACAGTTAAATGATAGAGAGGCTATTCTTTTGAACACTCTCTCTAAACTTGCTCATTTACACTTGGAAATGTGGCCTGTGGCCGTTTGGGTCTTGTTTCGCCTCCAGTGCTACCGGATAACCAATCAGCGTTCACAGCTCAGTAGACGAGCATGCTGATGTTTGCATACTATGCTTACCCATAATTCCATTTTCTAAGTCACACATCTATGTTCATGTGTAATTATAAATCAGCCTTTAGTATGATCTGGGGCTGCACAATATGTGATTGGATTGCATTCATTTGGCCAAAGTAAGTTACTTGAACACTCCGATCATTAAAACACCCAAATTATCTGGCACTGTGATTGGTTGAGAAACGTACAGTATACTGTAAACAATCCAGTATGATTGGTCAGAAGACTCATGTATAATACAGCCTCCAGTTAATGGATGGATGGATGGATGGACGGCAGCATCCAGTTAATCTCAGAATGACAAAAGCTCATATGATAACAGCTAATAAATGAAATATTGTGCAGCCTTATTATGGCCTGAAACTGGAGACTGAATATGTTGTGAGCTAATGCAACCTGAGACAAACTAGAACCTCTGTTCAACATGTGCTGAGCAATTGTGGCCCGAGTCAAATTGGAGCCTGGGTTCAACATGGACTGCGTCCCAAGCCAAACTACAGACTTTGTTCAAAATGGGCTAAGGTAATGTGGCCAGAGTCAAACTGGAGCTTGTGTTAACACTGGCACAGTTCATATGGCCAGAGTCCTGTTGAACATGGCATGTCCAGCGTCAAACTGCAGTCAAAATCTTTTAACTTAAACCAAAATATTCAGAGTTCTGTCTCGCCCCAGCCTCTATAAATCTGTTGCTAATATATGACAGTAATAGACATCTGCAAACATTTGATTTCTGTACTCTACAGTTTGGTCTGATTGCAGCAGAATCTGAACTGTTTTAATAACTTGTACCTTTTCTTTTGTACCTGTATATGCACACATTTGACTCAGTAGTAGAAGTAGTGATGTGCCGTCTGTGTTTTCACTTTTTGTGATGGAAAGAAAGGAGGATAAAAGGATCGCAAAGGAGTCGACCTGTGTCTGGACATGCGTTTTGGAGTGAAAGAGGCACAAACTGATGATGAACTGCACTCTTTCTCCGAGTGGACTGTTCTGGAGCCACTCAGAAAGGACACGAACACAAACCTTGTGACTTCACAGTTTTACTGATACTGTAATTCGATTAATTTGCCTTGTTTATTTTGGGTTTTTTGTTTTGTTTTTATGTAAATGAGAACGCTGCGGAAAGCGTTGTGCACTTAACCTGTGCGTGTGAACAGAAAACACACCCATAACTGTATAGGTTTGTTCTAATGGTTTGATCTGTTCAATAAAAGTTTAACATTCTTCATGAAGCTCTCGTCTGCATCTGCTTTCAAAGCCCAAATTTTGTTTATTTGTTATATTCCAGAACCTCTGTCAGCAAAGCTGTTCCAGATGTTAGTGAAGGTGTGACAAGACTAGTGGGTGTGGTTTATAAAGACTAATAAAAGCTCACCAATTCAGACAGATCTTACATCACTGACTCTAGATCAGCACAACCTTCTCCAAGATGGCCGACGCAGCATTCAGCTACACAAGTTTCTGTTATTGTTTAAATCTCAAGTAAGTTAAACTACACCTACTAGTTGTCACAACTTCAATATAATGAGTTTTGGTGATGTGTTTTTACAGAAACAGCTGCTTATTTTGCAGACTTTTAAGTTCTACAGTAAGGCAGCATTCTTAGGACCATTCTAAAATGTCCAAACATGCCTTTGATGTACAAAGCCCATTTCCAGAAACATTGGGACACTTCCTGAAAACGCAATAAAACTGTAATGTCATTTAATACACTTGTATCTTTAACAAACAAAAGGACAAAGAAAAGATTCAGTGGTTGCAAAGACAAACTTAATTGTATTCAGTAAAAGTAAACAAATTTGGAAATTGATGCCTGTCATGATGCACTTAGGGGGAAAAAAAACTGGGACAAATGCAATTTAGACTGAAAAGTACAAGTAAGACTGTTCTGGAAGGTTCCACAATTATCAGTTTAACTGGTAACAGGTGAGCTCATCAACACAGCCAGAGAAGAAAAACAGCCACCAAAGGTTTCGTCTTTACAAGTAAGGATGGGTCGTGGTTCACAAATTTGGCCAAAATATGGTGAGAGAAGTCAGTCAGTACAAAGACAATGTTTTTCAGTGTAAGACTGTAAAGAATTGAGCTCTTTCAGCATCTACGGTTCATAATATCGTGTAAAGATTCAGGTAGTCAGAGGAAATCTTAGTGTGTGCAGGCCAAACCTCTGAATGTTTGACCATTAAGTCCTTGAGTGGCTTGAGAAACCGTCATGTTACCATGATGGATATAGTCACATGTAGAGTTGCCACCCGTATCGTAAAATACGGAACCTTTCCTTATTTGTGAACTAAAAGTCACATTCCGTATTGAACCAATACAGGACACAATTTATTCCATATTTTCATCAAAGGGGGAGAAATGCGATTGAACTGAGGATCCAGCGAGAAAAAAAGCTGCTCAGTCTGAAGCCCACCCACAAGCTCACTGATTGGCTCAGCCGTTTGTTGCTAATGTGTGACTGGCTGGCCCCGCTCTCACTCCATCTGGTTCACTGCCAAATGCCAAGAGCACACTTTTTACATAGAGCACAATTCACAAAGCACTCACAGATTTTCTTTCCTCCATTTACTGGAGAACACGCTTCTCCGAATTCACAGCAGACAGCCAATCACAAATTAGTAACGGATCTTATAAGTCTATGTCTATAATATGTATCATTCTAGGTGTAACTTTATGTAAATGAGGTCTATTGACCACACATTCCAAAAATAAGTGTAAAACTGGTGGTAATGAGTTGGAGTGAAGTTTGACAGAAGTTTCAGTGAATAAAATTTATGCTACATGTTTTTAACAGTTTATTCATATTTAGTAATACATTAATATTTTATTAATGATTAATATTAATATCAATGCTATTGTATTATTACTAATAATTCATATTTATTAGTATATTATTAATAGTAACAAGTAACGATTAATAAAATATTAATACATATTGTTAAGTAATGTATTAATATTTATTAATAATTAGTAAAAAAAATATATATATTTATATTCCAGACTGTTGCCATCCAGACTGTTACCAACAAAAAGTACAAAACTAGCATCTGTGAAGGCATGAGGGGGCATCAGTCTGCTGTTTACATCTACAAGGTGTGTGGACAGTGAGCGGACAGTCTTTAACAGTCTGTAATTGTAGAACTACAAAGTGCACCAATAGTCAGTGGAGCTTAAATTGACAATGAGGAGGTGGTGTTAATGAAATGGCTTATCGTGTACATCTACATACACCACTGGTAATCAACGTTAGCTTCAGTACAGTACTTCAGCTGTGAATGTGGTCTTAATGTTTTGGCACATGTGTATATGCAGTCAATAAAGTGAGTATTAAAGTCCCCTTAAATTCATAATATATTAATGTTATTCTGACAAAGAAGCATGCAAATAGCACAGCGGCATTTCTGCACCTTTATGTTCATTAAAATGGCCTGATTTATAAATATGCAGTTATGCTAATTCTTCCACTCCTCCCTCTACAGACTCTGATGTGTCTCACATGTAAGAACGAGTGATTTTTTAAAGGTTTTGTGAACTTTTAGCTCTACACTGACGTGCTGTAATTCAGCAAATCTGCTACCTGGTGGATAAAACCTGCAAGTGCAACAAACTGCCGTAATGAGGTGGTGGCCGTGGCCTCGTGACGTCACGATGAAGAAACGAAAGTCTTCAAAGTTTCTTTCCCGCTCAAATCAGCTCACAGTTTGAAAGTTCTTCAGACTCTTGAAGCCTGTCCAGACATGTCCAGAGGAGCTCACATCACTGCAGGTAAAATAAAAAACTAAACTTTAATAAAAGATGGTTCTTCATCAGGGGTACTTTAGGAAATATCTATATAGAACCATGAATGTTCAGAACCCTACAGGGTTTTTCCCTTGAGGAAAAGGTACTTCAGTTTGACAAAGAATGTGCTGTAGATGTTTCTGTATAACGGTTCTCTAAAGCACCACATGGTTCTACAACACATACAATGTCAAGCTTGTAATGATGGAGGAACCTTTTTCAAAAAGCTTCTGTATGAAACCCTCTTCCCTACATTCTTCATCAATCTGGATAACCATTTAATCATGCAAAAGGTTCTTTGAGTGTTCGTGGTTCTATACAATGTAAAACATTTACATGTAGAATTTAAAGTAAATAATGAGCAAAAATTACATTTACTGTAAAAAAACAATAATCTACTGTAAAAAATATGATTAAAAGTCAAAGCTGTTTCCTGTAGTTCATTTACAAGTATTTCTTGTTTTTTACATTAAATAGTCACCATACTATAATCAATTTTATATATGTTTGATGTGATAGATAAATATACTGTAGCTTACTGGCAACATTAGGTAAAAGCCATATACAGTCATTAGCAGTAAATTATATTTACAGTGAAAAAATCTGTACAAATTATTCACAAAGTAATATTTTGGTAAAACAGCAGAACAAAACACTTCATAAAGACTTAGCTACATTACTAATCACCAAAAAATCATTTATAACTGAATATCCTATACCATTAAAAAAGTGACATTTATATTAAATGACGATTACTGACATATACCGAAAATGGATTACAACGGTCATTCGATGTCATATAAATAGATAGTGTAGTTTGTATATATTTTAACTAATATCATACCACTGATAAATTACATTTTTTGTTCTTTATGAACATTTACTTGATGTCCTTTGTCGAAACTGAAAATTAGTATAAAAAATGTCATCTAATAACAAAAAAATGTCATTTACATTA
>BRDA01047458.1:5543-31522 GCA_036984385.1 Crenuchus spilurus | reverse complement strand
ACAGTACCTGTAATATGTAATAAACTAAACCCATTAAACAAGTATATAGTTTTACTCAGTGAATACACACAGAACATTTTATGTATTTAGTTATTAATAACTAATATTAGTACTGATAACAGGACTGAAGATGAGAGTCCCATAAATGTCCAGGATGAGACTCGTTAACACATCAAGTTAAAACCTTTTTCTCTACAGAATGTGTTTAATAGTAAAGAGTTTAATGTTTAATTAAACTCTCACATGCTCGGTGCAGAACAGACTGCTGTAAAATATTGTATTTATTATATTTGGAAAAAGAAAGAAGAAAGTTAAATAAATACACAGTAAAAGCATTACAATGTATTTCTAATACGGTTAACCCAAAATCTCCTGAATCCTTTTAGAAAAGAAAATGATTTAATAAATAAATAAATAGGCAGACAGCTCAACCCCCCCAATGTTGGACCCAAAGTTACGCCCTTGGTTGCACTTAATTACTGCTTTTGACACAGTCACGCAACTGGATCAGATATTCAACATGTCAAATATCTCCAGGGCGTCAGCAACTGGTCGTCAAGTGTCGTTCAGGAGTTCACACTACACAACTGAGCGAACCCAGAGTCATCCCCAACTCCCTTCCGAGCAGAGCGATCCACGAAATACTGGTCAGCGACTGGAAAACTAGAATAAAATCGTTTAATGTGAACTAGGCATCAAATGAGAGGTCTTTGCTCGTCAACATTCCACAGATTCCTGGCCACTGGAACCCTCCAATGGAATGTCTGGAATTACCACATAATTTTCATATGAATGACAGCTCACGTAGTTTGCCTGGAAAATATGTGCAGCTGTCTGAAGCACTCACAGACGTGTCTCTGCTTATTTAAGCTCCTCTCACAAGAATCTAAAAATATATTTCAATTCAACCTATATAAAATATATTTGAAAAGTGGACCCTTTAAGGTTTTCGGAGTGTGTTTCATTTTGTTTCTAGGATAAAATCTTGCAGAGTTATATTAATGTTTTTGCAGAATTTTGTTAATATGCTTCTGGCGGGAGACTGAATAGAAATATATTTTTAGATATTTGTGAAAGAAGTTTAAATAAGTAAGTAAGAGTCAGAAAGCTGTGCTTTATTTTTCACCCCCTCATGCAATCGGTCACTCATAGGATAATGACATAGTAATTCCAGACATTCCATTGGTGGATTAGCAGCCGTGGAATGTCTGAAAACCCTGATCAAATAAAGCACTCTCTCCTGAATAATGACCTCTCACCTTGTGTGTTCCTCTTCTATGTAAGACTAGTGATTCAGTAAAACAATGTCACCTGACAATTGTTAAGCTTTAAAAATAAAACCACATACAATTTCTAAAAGCTGTAACGACAGTTTATGCTACATTACACACTGTGTTTACGGTCAAAGCTGTTTATTTAAAAGCCCATAGTCACATATATGTTTTTCATGTACGGTGACATAAAAAAATGAAGAAAAAAAGTGAATGTGTTCATAATTTAATTATTCCATCCAACCATCCATCCATTCATCCATACATCATCATCTGCTTATCCGTGTCTGGGTCATGGTGGTAACAACCTAAGCAAAGTAGACCCGACGTCCCTCTCCCCAGCCACCTCTTCCAGTTAATAAAGCTAGGTTCAGTAGGCCAAACGCCAAGGCCTTCACTTTAGGTTGCCACCCAAATCACACAGCACACGACCACCATTACTGCCTCCCTCACAGGTGGTGAGCCCAAGTGTGATAATTTATTTCACAAAAGTAAACTGTCATATTTTATATTCACTACATATAAAGTGACATTTCAAGCCTTTTTGTTGATCAGTATGGCTTATAGCTCATGACAATTATTTGAAGATTTTTTGAGTAAATTACTATTTCAACAAAAAAACAAAATGCCTTGAAATATGAATTTACATGCATATGAAGTGTCAGGTCACACACTCCCACGTGCATGATTTGCTCTTTGTCTCTCCTTCTCCTCTTCCGCGTTCAATTTCTCTCTGTCCACTCTCATTCACACACACACTGATCTGTAGTTCACTTCTGGTTTTGCCCTGCTTATCTCACACTCAGAACTACAACTCCCAGTATGCACTCCACTCAGCCACACATTACTCTCACTCCAATACCTTACTTAAGCCACGTTTTTCCCTTCATTCATCACTCGTCATTGCATTGTCCTTCTACCACTCTGCCACGCTGTCAACTTTCATCTTCAGGTCATGCTTTGTTCTCTTTCTTTTCTATTCTGAGTTACAGAGTTTATTCCGAGTCACAGAGTTTATGTCTGATTTGCAGAGCTTATGTTTTATGTACAGATTCTATGTCTATTCTGGGTTACAGCCATTGTCTGGGTAACTATTATTCTAATTTTGTGTTTAAATAAAGATTCATCTTTTTTTTTTTTACCTGCATGCATCTTCATTTGTTCCTTGGACCAGCCTGACATGAAGCATATGGCTGCTTACCTTTTTCAATTAAATTACAAATGCAAATGAACTTTTTCATAACATTAAAATTTTTGGAGATGCACTATTGTTTTATTTCTTCCACTGAAATATTTCTGTAT
This sequence comes from Crenuchus spilurus, assembly GCA_036984385.1. Lineage (NCBI taxonomy): Eukaryota > Metazoa > Chordata > Actinopteri > Characiformes > Crenuchidae > Crenuchus > Crenuchus spilurus. The sequence continues at coordinate 28,949 of BRDA01047458.1, read as the reverse complement.
ATTTATCTACATTCATTTTTTATTTGAACAACAACCCTTCAAATTATTCACAATGTTCATTGTATAGAATGTGTAATGAGGAAGATCTCTCTCGCGCAGTCTGCTAGCTACAGTGTAGCATTATGTTTCACAGCTCACTCAAGCAGGGAAAATAGTGCATTATTCTGGTTTCAGTGTCAGTTTCAATGTACTGACTATTTCACTCTGCTTGAGTACAAATAACTTCAACATGCAGTTTTCAGAACCTGCAGTTAAAGTACAAACCCCTTAAACAAATGGTCTATTTCATGGTAAAGGGCTCTTTTCCCAGTCTTTGTTGTTGTTTATCACCATATCAGCAGCTGAGATCTGAGTCTGCAGTTTACACAGTCATGGCTACTCATATGTATAGTCAGGATCTTGTAGTTGGTGTGAGGTAAAAATTCCAGTAACTTCTCTGGCCGTGTTTTGTTAAAAATCTAAAGAAGTGTCCTGAATGGAAAGCTTCTCAGCCTGGAATCACTGAGTGATAATGTACACACACTTAGTAAATCTTCGTGCTTCATCTCCTTTGAGAAGAATTAGTGTGTGAGCCTCGATGTGGCCTATACAGCATTTATGATCACTGATTAATCTTTTCTTATATGGAGAGGCCAAAGCCGGCATTATGTGGATTAATTTCTTTCAATTTGTCACCGTCCTGCTTATATCTTTCTTCCTGCCACTTGGCCCATACATACAGTTTTAGGGTAGATCATAGACATAATGAATTAATAATTTCTAGACCTTTATCAGCAGCCAACTCAATGCCCACAATGTCCAGGTACTCAGCAGAATATTATAATATTCATACAATCACAACATTTCAAGTTAGTCACTTTGAGCAGTATGCTTGTTATCAAGTGGTGAACTGTTTTCAAGGACTTAAAGGTACAGTATGTAATATTTCAGGTTATCTTTTAGCAGAATTTAATATAACCACTAATAAAAATGATTAAAAACACATCTAATCATTATAAACTAAGAAGTCATTTGATTATTTTACCTTAGAATAAGCTGTTTATATCTACATTGATTGCGGGTCGAACACCGACTGAGGCCGCCATGTTGCATCGCCATGTTTCTACAGTAGTTCAAAAAGGACAAACGAGGCTAGCAAATACCGTTTGTGTTGTAATGACGAATTGGCCACATTCGATGGCACCGTAGCTTTGTTTTAAAGTTGGCTGACATAAAACAGGAGAAGAAATAAACATATACCTCAATAAGAAGAAATACACGGAGGAAAAGTAAGAATAAAGGTTTTTTGGTTTATTTGTTAAGATGGCGGAACATTCTTATGCTCGTCAAGAAGAGAAAACAACTTCAATCGTCAAAGAAAAGAAAACATGATGAAACTGTTTTTCCTCCATTCCACCTTAAATGGTGCTGCAGGACATTGCAGCGCATCGGAGCTGAACACTACTGCAGCATTTAAGGTGGAACGGGAGATTCGTAGCTGTGCGCTAGTTCGCGAGCTTAGCTAATATGAGCTTGTGTGAACTGTTATCGGCTGAAGTGCTTCTTCAGAGCATGACAAGCTTACCTTGACTAGAGAAAAATGTCTATCCTGCCTGCATTATCTGTCTACAGTGAAGCAGTTTGATGCGTTTACTTTACTAACTGCTAATGTTTACAATATCACTACTGAAGTGCAGAAAATATGTTTTGTCTGCATTGTAGCTAAGATAATTTTACATATTACATTTCATTAATTTCTAATTTAAATTAATCTTACCACCTGACTTATCACTAGCTCTAAAGCTGCTATTAGACATCACGTTCAGGAGTATCAAAGATATATGACACCTTACAGCCACCGTAGAGACTCCTTCGTGTTTGGAAGGGAGGGGCTGTGGAAAAAGTCTTCAGTTGGTTGCAAAATGGAAACTAGACCACTAGATGTCGCTGGAAACTACATACTGGACCTTTAAGTGGACATTGAGTCTGTAAAGATCAAGAAATGTTTTGCTATCCACAATAAATGCTAAGCCTGGAGGAGAGCTTGTACTCCCTCTGTAAAGAAGGAGCACTGTTCTGGTAACCTGACACCACATTGCAGTTTGCCAGCTGCAATCACTACTGATACTCGATCTTCCTCTCTTGATTCATTTGTAAACACTGGAATATGACATGGGAATTAGTTTTTACATCACGGTAAAGTTGCTGGTATTGGATCAGATGAGTAGCTTTTTTTAAAGGAGATGTTTAAGGTTCAGTGGAGGGATACTGCAATGATAATTTTGGCCAGTGTTGCCCAGGGTCTTGCTTTACAAGTTTGTGTAGCAATTTATGTTTGTGAATTTGGTAGAGCCCTAAAAATAATTACAGTAAACATTAATTTTGTCAATTAAGACTGTCTCATTCAAAAAGCAGTTAAAGCACAATCAAACACTCCTTATAACTTCAGCACAAATGGACAAGATAAAATGCTGTAGGTTGAATAGACAGATTATGGGAACATGCAGGTTTCTGTGGCACCTCAAAAACAATGCAAACAAGCTATTTTTGGGGCTTAGTTTCCATGTGTGGGCTGTATAGACTGAGGAATAAATGCCAACATGGGAAATGGTTGAACAGTTTTTACATACTACTTCAAAAAAAGCAAATAGAGTCAGATTTCCACAACATGGGCCCTTCAACAACATAAAACACCTGTAATGTTATTCAGGTCAAAAGGTGATGTATCAAAACATGCAGACAAAGTCAACACCAAGACTATGAAATAACGAGTACTGGAAGAAAACATCAAGACAATGGTACTTACTCCAATCCCGGCTCCATGAAGTGGGCCTCTGCGTCGAAACTCACGCTATGGGATGCCATCTTCACCACGGCCTGAGGGTCCTGTCACGGCCTGTCAATCAAAGATCATCGAAACCAACAAGGTAAACTTCTGCGTCGCTCCGTTCATCTGTCATTCTGTTACACCAAGCCTGAAAGACAGGGAAAGAGCAACAGAGAGGAGAGAGAATGTTGAACAGGACCTCTTCCTAGGTTTCGCAGGTCTTCCGTGTTACAACATGTCTACTGCTGCTTTTCAACGGTGGAAATATGTACACCCACCCACTCCAGGCGAAACAAGAAAGAGCAGGATCAGTGTGTACATTATCATGTTGTCAATGTTGGGACAAAAAATGTGTATTTCCATTTTGTTGTTTTTGAAAGGCCAGCTTTCCATGAAGTTATGAGATTGTTTCATAAACAAATGGTAATTGTAAAATTCTTTATAATAAAACCTCCAATAAAGCTTACAAGTGTTTTCCTTCTCCTGTAAAGTTATTTTTTAAGTTTTATGTCTTATTTGAATGATTTACTGCTCCGAACAATTCTCAACATGCTATTACATCTGTGCCACAGCTACAACAAAGTGGAATTCACTGAGACACACACCGTAGCCAAGCTCTGTTCAGGCAATTACAGTGAGAAACCTCTGATTCATCCACAAACCTTCATGAAGCCGACACAACAAGCATTAAAGGACCAGGCAAGTCACAGCTAGAGTTGTGTATCGCTGTATGCAAATGTTTTGGGCACGCTTGGTTAAATAATCTGTTTGTTGAAGTGAAAGTAAGTTATCATGCCCTACTGAGAATATTTTTTGCATTTTTCTAACATTTCATTGCTTAATTTCCATTTATCTGCTGAGTTCAACACAATGGATAAATGAAACATGCCCTGTACTGTAATGCCTTTTGGACATCAGTCAAGTCATATCCTCTGCCTGTGGTGAAACATTTTACACTTCATTTTTATTCATCCTCCTACACTCTGCTACACCTGACTGGTGTGCTCGTGTATTTACAAGTATAGCAAACCCTGTCACATGGCATCTGTAACATCTCAGTCCATGTTCATTCCAAAACAGGGGTGGTCATAATATTCTGGCCAAAACATGAGCAAAATGTTTGTAAACTATGCCATATCTTTGACAGTGGCCACATTTAATGTACAGTTTTTTTCTAATGTCTATTTTTTCTAATTGTGCACTAAAGTTTGTAGAAAAATGTCATATTTAAGTTTGTTCCCTGTGTTGTGTTATGATGTGAGGATGTATTAACTTATTTGCATTTAGAAAATCAACAAAACAAGTCATTTAACCAGGGCTCCTGAATTTAACAAGGCTTTATGTAGCAGATTCACAAAACAGTAGGTGTCACAGTAATACAATATGATATAATATAATATGATCATTGCATTCAACTCGCTGCAACTCATCTGGTTTGGCAGGATAAAATACTGTGATGTGGAGAACTTTATCCCTCGGGCATCCGGCTTCAGTTTGGAGTATGAATGTGTTATTTGACTCTGGTCTGTGGACATTTTTGTAAATGTAGGTTTTTTTAAATTAATTTTCACGTACACAGGAACAGAGCAGTACTGTATAATGAAAAAGTCAACATTATTTATATCCCACAAAAAAGAAATCCTCTTTTCTGATTGGTTGCCAGGTGGTTATTAATTCTGAGTAAGAGGACACCACACTGTTTTAAAGGGCTGAATTTGTACACTCATTTACATCTGTGGCACCATATGCCCCCTTATAGGATGTCTTCAATTACTTTCCTTGTGATTAAATATATAAACGACGCCTTTCTGACAAAATGTTTCATATGAAAAACAGTCTCTTCCCCAGGAAAGTGCATCTCTTTCATCTTTAGTCATTTTTGGTGCCAAAAAGCTACCATAACTTGTAGGCTAAAATTAGAAAAACATTAAATATTAGAAAACAGTCTGGCTGATATCTGCTGGGACTGCATGTTTTAAGATTAGATCAAACTTTGTATACACCGTCATGTCTTAACAGTCTTAGTCAGACTAAATCGTAACCACTGGTGTGCATGTAAACATGGTCATAAGTAGGTGAAGCACTGATCTATGGGATTCAATTAAACATGACAATTTTTGAGAAGTTTTGGTAAGTGCTTTGGAAAAGGAAACTAAAGTCTAAAAATGACGACATGCTACAGATACAGGTTAGTTTAAATCATATAAAATTACAACGGAACAAAAATATTCATCAGATGGACTGAGTGTCAGAATAGGGGAACAAAAAAGACTTTCAATAGTCATGCAGAGAGCGTTTGGCCTTGACTCACTTAAAAACCACATACTCACACATATACAGACACAACGTTCTGGCACCATGTATACCACAACCTCAAAGACAAGTCACACATTTAGAAACACTGGACAGTGTCCTTCTCTTTATAAAATGGATAAATGAACAAATGTGTTCTAGTAACAACTCATCAGTCACAGCTTATAATGCAACATAATGGTTACTAGTTTTATTTTACATTCTTTATTTTTGTTTTGTGAAAGCTTCACTAAAAATATGCTTTGTTGAAGAAAATACTGCCACACTGGAGTATCAAAATATTATGTTTTATGATACTGTATCAATTCTCAAATGAGATATAGAGCTGATAACAATAATTTAGTTTTCCCATTAATCTGCAAATAATATATAGATCATAAATACATGCTTCCTTAATTAATAGTTTACTTGCAAAGATTGGTGGCAGACAGTGGTTCATTTTGTATTGTATTTAATCCTCTGATCATTAGACAGCAGTGTTGTAATCATCAGCCATTAGACTCTTCCATCCAACATAAACAAGCAGAGTAAGTGCACACCACTGTTTTCCTAAAAAAATAGCAATACACTGTCTTGCATACAGTATTGCTATATATTGAACCAATAATTTTTTCTTACTTTCCTGCACAAAATCCTCTTAAACAGACATAATTATGTTCAGTTTCTAATGAAATATGCTATACTGATAATAAGTCCCAATATGCTTACAAAAAAGCAAAATGAGGTCATTTATCCATAGTCTCTGCCTTATCTTTGGGCCCTATACTCTCTAACCTTATCTCTGAAATCTATACTTTCTATACTCTCTACAGACCTTACCTTACATAGGGTTATAATATACACTGCAATACCAATTTTTACAGTCAAAAGGCTATAAATCAATAGAGTGAAAAGAACATGTGTGTATGTTGAGAGGGATATCTGAAACTCAATATGTATGTAAGTGGGGAAACGCTGATGACATCATGAGCAGTTTGTGGTCAGAAGTCAATGGAAAACATGAATGAGACAGATTACTAAGTGCCTTTAGAGAAAACGTGTGCACAACATGTATGGTTCAAACTGAAGTAGAAAAACTAAAGAAAGATCTACTTCATGTAGTGTATTTTATGGTTTCTGTGCAGTGCTGGTGAGCTAAATTGCTTCTTGTATGTCATCATGGTCTGAACGTTACTCATGGAGCCACTTACAGCTCTGCAAAAATGCAGCTGCTATTCATTCTTTGTGTGTGTATGCGTGAGAGAGAGAGGGAGAGAGAGAGAGGCTGAGAGTGTGAAAGAGGGAGGGGGAGTGAGAGCAAGTAAAACAGAAAAAAGGAAACCTATCAGGGCCTCTTTGAGGAAAAGGCTGACCTCAGCAAAGCTCTGGCCATTCTCACAACATTACAGCCTTTTCGACATGCATAACATCTCTACACACATACAGTATTTAAGAAATGACTCTTGTCCATATCATCACTGATTGTACATTTCTATAAAAAAATTCTAGATATTTTGACAGCTGTGACAGATGTTAAAGTCACCTCAACCATCACCAATGGTTCGAATTTGCATGGATGATGCACCAGCAGCCAGTCCACATCAGAAGTCTCACCACACATTAGTTATGAGGCAAAGAGGTGAGCAGAGACTAAGCCAGTTTTTGAAGATAAGGATGACTAGGAATGTTTAGAAGGACACCCCTATTTTTTGAGGACCAGGGATCTTTCTGACCTGCGTTTACCCATCATCTGAAACACAGCCCCATTTATACAGTACTGGACTGGAGCATTGGGATTTACACAGGAACAGTGTCTCTGGTTGTCCCCAACAACACCACTTCCAGCAGCGACACAAGCTTTTCCTTGTAGGTCTCCTATTCAAGTACTAACCAGACCCAAACCTGCTTAGCTTTAGTGGATCTAATTCAGTCTGTTCTGAAATATCACAGACTTAAGGAACATAACAAGAAGTGAAATTAGACAATTGATGATAAAAAAAAGATCTGAACTTCTGCTTAGTGTCAAAGAGTCTGGGGTATTTTATCCCTTAATTTGGCCAAGAACTCTCTACTTTGGCAGTATTCATCTTTTGACGGCATCATTGCTAGCTGATACTCAAGAAAAAATGTGAACAAACTTAATTTTCCAAGCAAACCCACATAAATCTGATCTAAACACTCACTCTGTTCCTCATTAATGACCCAAAGAGCCACAACATCTAATGACGTTAACTAAAATGTGGCAAAATGGACTGAGTACTGTGAAAATAGATACATGGGCTGGCGTCATGTGATGCCTCCCGCTGGGAACAAACCCCATTACATATCCAGCAGGAGGGAATAGATTAGGGAAGCTTCAGGGAGAACAGTCTCAACTTGACTCCTTCAGAAGGTCAGAGGTTGCCTGAAAGCCTGCCAGAGGCATACATCGTGAAGCTGAGAAATTATCTTGAACTTCAGGAAGCATCCCAAATACTTCTTTTACAACAGTTCTGTGTATTTTAAAAGTTGAGGTGTAAATGTCAGCGTAGCTTGTTAAGAAATGGTGCACTACAGAGAAACCTACCAATTTACAGAAAGTAAATATGGCTATTTTATTTACTAGGGTAAACCAATGCCGTGTCCCATGTATTGTCTCCATGTGATATGTTTCTTTACATCATTCACATATCATGTCTCCATCCCCAGCCACACCATGTCTTGTACATTGCACAGCCCTGGCCCTTCATCCCGGCATTGTTTATGTTTCCTATATATGCTCCCTCATGTTTAATAGTCCTCATCAGTCATTGTATTGTCTTCATAGCATTGTGTTATGCCATCATGTCATTGTTTTGATCATAGTACTCAGTTCACAGGCAAGTGTTTCACAGCCACACTATCTGAAAAATTTTGAAAACCACTGTATTCTCTCCTCCAAATATTAAAAACTATAGTTTAAAATATATTGATAAAGGACAAAACGGGGATATCACCAATGTAAGTTTTCTCTATGTATTATGTTGATGTCTGGGACATATTTTAAAGATCTATGTTTACTGTTCAGGAGGAAATTGTAAGCATGTGTCATTATATTACAAATTACAAAACTTGGCTGTGAAGGGGTCTTTTAGCAAAATAATTTTGTGTTTATTTCATTTAGTTGGTGTACAACATTTGGGCATGCAGATTCAGATGGACTGCCTAAAATGCAGTGGACCTTTGCTAGGGTAATTGCCAGGTTTATTAGGTGTGTCACCAAAAATTTCTGAATGCCAGCCCTCCAAGACATGATTTGACAGTACCTGGATGTAACAGAAATAGGATCTTGTGAAACTGGTTGGTTGGAATCTCTCACTCATAAAAAACATACACACCCATTCTGTCTCACCTATGGAGAGAGTTACACAAACACTGATGTACAAACAATATTCAGAATCCACACAGATACTGGTGTACAGACATATTTTAGAATTCACCAGAGAAACTTTTCAAAGTTTCTCTCAACTACAAAAGGAAAAATATGTGTAAATAAGTGTCAATCATAAATTTGAGCTTTTCTGCTGTATTGAATAATTTCTATTAAACTCCTTCACATCTGTAATGTTACATATATGTTACACTGTCAAAGATCCGTAATGTTACGTTACACTGTCAAAGATCTGTAATATTACACATATGTTACACTGTCAAAGATCTGTAATGTTACATATATGTTACACTGTCCAAGATCCATAATATTACACATATGTTACACTGTCAAAGATCAATAATGTTACATATATGTTACACTGTCAAAGATCCATAATATTACACATATGTTACACTGTCAAAGATCCGTAATATTACATGTTACACTGTCAAAGATCCGTAATGTTACACTGTCAAAGATCCGTAATATTACACATATGTTACACTGTCAAAGATCCGTAATATTACACATATGTTACACTGTCAAAGATCCATAATGTTACATATATTTTACACTGTCAAAGATCCATAATATTACACATATGTTACACTGTCAAAGATCCATAATATTACACGTTACACTGTCAAAGATCCATAATGTTACATATATGTTACACTGTCAAAGATCCATAATATTACACATATGTTACACTGTCAAAGATCCGTAATATTACACGTTACACTGTCAAAGATCCGTAATATTACACTTATGTTACACTGTCAAAGATCCATAATATTACACGTTACACTGTCAAAGATCCGTAATATTACACATATGTTACACTGTCAAAGATCCATAATATTACACATATGTTACACTGTCAAAGATCCATAATATTACACATATGTTACACTGTCAAAGATCCATAATATTACACATATGTTACACTGTCAAAGATCCATAATGTTACATATATTTTACACTGTCAAAGATCCATAATATTACACATATGTTACACTGTCAAAGATCCATAATATTACACATATGTTACACTGTCAAAGATCCATAATATTACACGTTACACTGTCAAAGATCCATAATATTACACATATGTTACACTGTCAAAGATCCGTAATATTACACGTTACACTGTCAAAGATCCGTAATATTACACTTATGTTACACTGTCAAAAATCCGTAATGTTACATACAGTACATGTTACGTTGTCAAAGATCTGTAATGTTACATACAGTATACAGTACTGACAAAAAGTTAGGGATTTTTGGCTTTTGGGTGAAATTTATGGAAAATGTAAAAAAGTTAATGCTACAGTGATATATCATAAAAGCAGGGCATTTAAGTAGAAGCATGCAATGGTGATTTCCTCATCTCAAACAATTTACTAAAACAAAAGTTAACATTAGTGGTGGGTATACCCCAACAAATAATGTCAATGTCATGTACCCTTGAGCATCAACATTAAGCTACAGCTTGTCAACAACGTCTCATGCTGTTCACAAGTCGACTTACTATCTGCCAAGGAATGGCATCCCTAGAACTCTTTTTGAAGGGCAGCCCTCAGGTCATTGAGGTTCTGGGGTACAGAATTACAAGCCTCTACATGGCAACTCAGCTTTGTTTCGCATTTCCACAATGCATAAATGTCCCAACTGTAAAAACAGTTAAATGACTGCATCCAGGATGTTCAGTATATGTAAATTAGGGACTTCAAGAGGATGAAGTGAAAGAAAACAAAAGCTGTATATAGGCTCTGCAGACCTTTTAATGGGCTTGACACATATGTCATCATAGACTCTTCCTATCCACTCAATCCACTTCCTATTTACAGCAAATTAGTCTAATCCAGCCCTTACTTAGATACCAGTGTGGTCTCTACTGTGATGTCAAGGGAAATCAGATTACCTGATTGCAGAACTGTGATAAAGTTGCCTTGAAATAGGCGTAGGTGGGTACAGTAACCTAAAATCACACTCAAGTGAAACATTTAGGCTGTTATTCCAATGAAACAATGACTGAAGTAAAAGTAGATAACTAGTTAAAATGTATCAGCTCCAAAAAAAGTAACCAACATAACTGAGGCAGAACTTACAACTTTTATACTTTTTTGCAATATTTTATTTAATAACGAATTACATGAGCACATCAAACCAGACCAGGAGCTGAACCAACAGATCAAAATGACCAGTAACTGTGTAAGCAAAGGTACATAACTACAGTGAAGCCAATGGGAAACTACATTATTCCTTTTAAATTACAAATTATGCATTTAAATTTAATTTCTACACTTTAAAACCCCTCAAAAGTTTACTTAAAACAAACTAGAAAGAAAAATCCTACATTAAGGTGGACCTTCTGCACATGATGATTTATCTCATTATCAGCCCATTGTTAGCACTTGAACATCACATATAACTCATTTTGCATATCTAATACAAACTGAAAACAAAAAAAAACAAAAAACATTTTTATTGATGTTTAGCACTCGAGCTGGGCAATGTGACGTATCATTACAGTGATAAATTTACATTTGAGACATTTAGCAGATGCTCTTATCCAGAGTGACTTACAGTTTGGGGTTAGGTGCCTTACTCAAGGGCATTTCAGTCATGACCTGCCCGGGGATTGAACCACCGAACTTTAAGTCACAAGGCCAGATCCCTAACCACCAGGGCACAACATATTTTTACAATATGTGACAATATGCATTTCTATTCACGCTGTTAATACTGTCAGTACATAAAAACTTCCAAATGGCATGTTTCATTAAAATAAGAGCATAATTATTCCTGTTTATTTGGGTTTAGTGAGGTACAGTATGTAAATAATTACATTTTTGCTTTTGGTAGTATTTATCTGTGTAAACTTTAACCAGGTATCAGAAAAAATACATGTTAAGACATATTCTGTATCATAAATAAACTTACAGAAGTACTGTGATGTGACATTGTGTCATATTTCCCCACGCAGGACTATTTGACTAGAACAAAGTTGGACCACGTCAAGTAAATCCAGTCATACATGCATTTGCTTTTTTGAAATTGACTATTTTATTAATTTAATATTTTTTAAACCAATTACTCCCAATGTGTTTGGTAGCCATTTGTTGACTCTCCCCATCACTTGTAATGTCTCTGACTCTAGGAGGGTGCAGACTTAAAACAGGCCACTCCTCTGTCCAGTCCTCTGATGCATGTGAAATGAAGCTCTGCCTCTTTTCCAACTGCTGCCGATACATCACCACCAGGCAGTGAACACTCATAGGAAAGCACAGAATCCCCAGCTCTGATGGATCACCTGGCAGACACGATTACTTAATAGTGCTGGGGAGAGAGTGCCATACCGCCCAGAGATAGCACGGACATTTCTGTTCCGTGATTCAAACCCACGATCCTCAGATCATAGTGTTGCTGCCCCTCCCCTCTGGAATGCCTTCTCTCTCTCTCTTAGACTATCTCCCTCTCTTTCTGTGATTAAATCTAATCTAAAAACCTACCTTTTCTCTACCACCTTTCAGATCAGTCATTTTAGTAAAAATACCAATCATTAACACATCTCAAGCCATTTAAACTGCATTCAGACCTCAGTTAGGTCTCCCAGCCTAGTAGATGTGTGTGATCTGAGCTATGTAGGTCACTGAGTTTTAGTGTTAGTGAGCAATGTTAGCCTTGCAGATCCATTTCTAAAGTAAGAAGTCAAATTTGGACTCCAAACACATCTTAACCAATAACATCAATCTGATGTGAGTGAACAATTAGCTAAATATTGTAGCATTTTGAATACACAGAACTGGAGCTTCTCCTTAAGCCAGAACTCCAGAGATTGACGGGCTGCACCTGACGCTCTTGAATTGGTAAAATGTCCCGACAACCACTGAGCACCTCCTCACATTTCTGGAGGAACCATTCCAAACCCTTTTAAGAGGTCTGGAGAGTTTTTTCCCTTCACTTAATTCTCACTAAGTCCTTAAGAGACATATACTGAACATCCTGGACATAACACAGTCTGTGAATGTACAGTGCAGTGGCGGATGCTGGTCTTTCAAGGAGGGGAAGCTCAATTTCGGGCTACATCATAAAATGTGTCGGTTTATTTATACGTAAATTCTACCCTCCATTCCATTTCAAAAAAATGATCTGTGACCCTGTCGTACCAACAAGGTGTCTTTTCCAGGGACTTGACTAGTGTCCTCTCAATGGCCAGCAGAGCTAGGCTGCTTAAACGGCCTTGGCTCATGGTGTTGCGGGTGTAAGACTTAGCCGCTTTAAACAGGAGAAGCTCTTTACTGGCGCGAGGCTAGTGTGAAGTGTGTCCGCCTGTGAGTGCTATCGCTGGACAGAAACTGTGATAGAAGTCAGAAAGAGTGATAGAAGTCAGTCTCCAAACACAAGCAGCTACAAAAAAACACCAGAAATAAAAGACTTGTCGCTAGTCATTTTTAACAAAGAAAATGCAGCTAAGATGATTAGGAAAGTCTTCGGTTCAACTCAGAACAGAATGAAAATAAAAAAATGCTCCCACGTATGTTTACACAAAAAGATCACTGATTCGCTCATTTAGCTGTCAATCAAAAAGGGATTCAGCCTCAGACACATCATCCAATCATCATGCAGAAGCTGAGCATCCGGGCCAGCCGAGGCCAGCCCACTGCCCCATAGACCCCCAGAGACGTTGAGCGTCCGATGGGCGGGACAAAGCCCAGGATTCATCCAATCACTCGTCTCGATTCGTTGCACTGCTTGCTTTGCCATTGAAGTCTGTGGACGCTCAGCGTCCACCCTGTTTAAAGCACTGTGAAGCTGCGGTAATGAGTGAGAGGAAAGCCGCGTCATTACCAGTGATGAGAAGCTGATTCTGAACAAAAGTTGAGCGCGTTGCAGCGCATATTTAGTCAATGACATGTACACACAACAGTATATTATTGATCACTTATTTTTTGACATTTTAGGGGAAGCTGAGCTTCCCTTGCAGTCTTAGAGCAATCACCACTGGTACAGTGGACCCTCGGTTTTCATCATTAATCTGTTCTAAAGTGTCTGATGATAACCAAAATGATAACTGAAGCTATACTGTCCATAAAAAATAATGTAAATGTAATAATGTAACGCCGTTGCTTTAGTGTGACATGTTTTAGCTTGTTTTGAGCATCATTATTTTGATGATTCTCCAGCCTGTTGTTTTTTGTGGTTTTTTAGCTTCTGTCTGCACGTTTTCCCCAAACAAAGTCGGAACCGAAATGTACAATAACCAGAGCAAACGATAACCGAGGTTCCACTGTATGTCCAAGTGGCCTCATTTACAGAATGACATTTATTTTTATACAGTTAGCACTTTTATGTGTAGTTAAGCTAAACCAGCTGTGTTGTGTCATATTTATTTTCTACAGAAGCATAAACAGTCCCTGAAACATATGTAACATTACAGATATTTGACGCTGGATCTGAGGTCTTATTTAGAAGGGCTAAACCTTGCCAACAAACCTCCAGTAGGCATCAATGGGTACACTGGCTGCGTCTGAATCCAATTAAACTTCCTTTCCTATGTCAGTTTGCCTGATCCACAAGTCAGCTCTGACAATGCATTTAGTGAGGACATGGGCTGCAGATCAGGGAAAATCAAAACAAACAGGGTTCTTCAGTTAAGAAAATGGTTCTATACACTTAAAGAACTTTCTTTTTTAAGAGAAAGAAAGTATCATTTAACTATGTCAACCCACAACTTTGGAGCCCTAAACACAACAAGCCTGGGGGGTAAACTGAGTCCTTAGAGGGCGTCACAGACAGTGCAGCGGCCCTTTCTCACACCACACAATAAGCAGTGAGGGAGTGTTTACACTGCATTTATAAAGACGTTTAAACTCCCACTTCCTCAAGACCTTTAACTACTTCTACAGTAAACACAGAAAACAACACACCACTGACTCAAATTAGTCAGTAGTTGTGTTTAAACACTCATTACAAGAAAACATTTCACTGAATGTTAACTGAAGCGAGGTATTGTAATCGAGCAGTCTTACTCACCCTGCACTTCATTCATGCAGCCCGCTGTCCTCACACTGAGCTAACGCTGCCTGGACTTCGGCAGACCGAACAACTTCAGGTTCTCGTGGGGGTGGCGACTGCCTGACAGACTCGCAAAGGGATGTCAAAAATGCTCATGTCGTCTTAGTTTACGTAGTATTTACACATATATTTATTCATTTGCATATTTGTGCTGTTGTGTGATGAAACGGCACTAACCGAAACACCTGAATGATGTTTATAAAGTTTCTCTGTAGTGGTACAGTCCAACTCGCGGCTCAGCGAGAGAGTCGTGACGTTTGATTGACTGTAGCCTCGAGCTATAACATATCATTAAAAAAAACAAATGAATCATACTGGGTGAAGTTAGGCAAGTCCAGCTTAAGTGATTTCTATATTTCTGTACAGTTATCACGACTTTTCATGTCTGTCTATCTATCTATCTATCTATCTATCTATCTATCTATCTATCTATCTATCTATCTATCTATCTATCTATCTATCTATCTATCTATCTATCTATTTTTGGACTCTTCTTGACTCCTAATGTTGTATGTATATGCATGTAAAGTCTTTTTCAGTCAACCTAACATTTCAGTACAGATACCACCTGTGCTGTGCTAAACTGACCAGGAAACAGCATTTCATGCAAATCAGAATGTGAATATGAAATGTAGAAGGTAAAGAACTAAGCTGTGTGACAGTGAAGGTGGGTTTCTACACTGTTGTGATGTATCTAGATGTATGTTTTTTATTTGTTTTGTTATTTGTTTGTTTGTTGTTGTTTTTTGTTTGTTTGTTTGTGTGTGTGTGTGTGTGTGTGTGTGTGTGTGTTAGGTGATGTTTTATGTGCTCTGGCTAAATATACATGAATGTTTCACTACATAGTACAAACATATACATAATACACAATATACACTGTCTAGAAATAAAACATTTTTTTCCAACATATACTGTTTAGATACAGTACCAGAAAGTTTAACCTTGTGAACGTCTTAAAAGTGTAACATGCAAAAGTATTTGCCAGAAGCCATTTAGGCTTGTAAACAGCACTTCTTATGTTTTTCTTTCAACAATAGTTTTCTTCTTGCCACTCTTCCATAAAGACCAGATTTGTGGAGTACAGACTTATAGTTGTCCTGTGTACAGATTCTCCCACCTGAGCTGTGTATTTCTGCAGCTCCTCCAGAGTGACCATGAGCCTCTTGGCTGTGTCTCTGACCAGTGCTCTCCTTGCTCAGTCTGTCAGTTTAGGTGGACGGCCATGTCTTGGTAGGTTTGCCGTTCAATTCACTAGTGTTCTCTAACAAACCACTGAGGCCTTCACAGAACAGGTGTATTTATACTGAGACTAAACTACACACAGCTGGACTCTGTTAACTCATTAAGTGACTTCTGAAGGTAATTGATTGCACTGGATTTTGTTTAGAGGTATCAGAGTACAGGGGCTGAATACTTTTGAACGTCACACTTTTAAGATTTTTATTTGATTACAATTTTTTAAACCATGTATCATTTTCACTCCACTTCACAATTATCTGGTACGTTGTGTTGTTCTGTCACTTAAAATCTCAATAAAATACATTTACGTTTGTGGTTGTTAGGTGACAAAATGTGAAAAAGTTCAAGGCGTCTGAATACTTTCTGTACCCACTGTGTATTTGACATTCTTCACAGTAGGCACCTCTTGCTTAGATGCAGCTTTCTTGGCATTTTCTCAGTCAGCTTTATGAGGTAGTCACCTGGAATGGCTTTCAGTTAACAGCTGTGTCTTGTCAAGAGTTCATGACTTGCATTTCTTGCCTCTTAATGTGTTTGAGACATCAGTTGTGTGTCTACTTTGAAGTAAAATCTAAAACATGTTTTGGTTTGTTTAACACTTTTAAGTTTACTACATGATTCTTTATGTGTTCACTCAGAGTCTGGATAGTTTTTTTTACAGAATTTTGTTAATCAAATGTCTTTGTTGTGAGGCTAGTGGATTGTAAATCATTTGAATCAACAGAATTCCACCTCTAGCCTCACTACTCCAGTGCTCAGTTTGTATTCATACATACGGTTTAAGATGAAATTTCTATGAAATGTGAATTTTGTTATTGAATGATTCCTTTAAGACTCACCTATGACATTTCAAATGAAAAGTTCAATGGAACCAGGTCTATGATTCAGTGTGGCTAAAGAAGCACACGTGATCCAGTTTCATTTACGAAAGAGACATCTTTGTGGCTTGATGTGGCATGTAAGTATGTTTACGTGGTGTTCTTTCTGAGAAGATGCATTAGTTTATTGTTCAGCAAATGGCTCTCAAGAGCAAAACCACCCACTTAGTTGGTTCTGCATGCACACACACACACACACATTTTAAAACTAGGCCATTAGACCATCTTCTCATTAACTGGTGTCATACAGTCTGATCTGTTTATGGGCTTTGACACATTTTATCATTGAAATTGCAACAGAATGCACCAGTTCACTGGAAGGAAGTGTTGTTTTTTGTCCCTGTCATTATAACCTAACCTGAGCATGTGCATGCTTCCTGTATGTTATAAATGTGATAGACATCAAGAAAATGTGGCGGATGCATAGCCAGACCTTCAGTAGATAGCCTATAGCCTTATTTAGACTCCCAGATGGTGTGCCTCAAAGTGAACATACTAACATACTGCTATAAAAGTCTTGACTGTTTATGGTCTGACTTACTATGGCTGGCACCTCCTGTAAGTAAGAAGAACACTTACCTGTCTGTGAAGCTCCAAAGAGTCCAGGCATCTCCTGTGTTTGTGTTCTGTATCAGACCTCCAAATGGACCCTAACTTACTGCTATAAAAGTCTTCACTCTTTATGGTCTGACTAAATATGGCTGGCACCTCCTGTAAGTAAGAACACTATGAAGCTCCAGAAAGTCCAGACATCTCTTGTATTAGTTGACAGGCTGAGCTTATACACACAGATTTAATTTGCCAGCACACGAGATCTGTCTTTAAAGAGTAATCTCAAAAGAATCAAGACTCATCGCGTCTAACTGACACCGTATCATATGACTTCCTGTGAACAGTGATGCTTGCTATTTTACCAGAAGTGCGTTCTGCATCCTGCACTTGTGCAACAGTCCTCATCATCAGCTCTGCAGTAGTGACTTGTTTTGCCATTTGTACCGTTGGCATTTGTAGGACTGATGCAGGGTATTTGGTTTTGCCTCTGAAATGATGGAGAACGATAACAGGAGAGTCAACTTCCAAAGACTGTCATCCGGTGAGTCATGTCTTTGTGCTTGCATCTTCAGATGTGCTTTGTAGAGGGGTTTCAGCTCTTTTGAATAGGTAGAGGCCTTCAAGTGAGAGAACATATATGGCATATCCTACCAAAAGAGCATCTATGGATAAAAAACTAAAATAATTCAAAAGTAATGCTGTAAAATTCTTGCTGCTCTGCTTAAGTGTATTTCTTGCTGTGGGTCTTCAGTTCCTCTTTGTGGCTCATGACTGTAGTTGTATTTTCCAGGGCTATCCCAGCAAGCACACAAACATTGAAATAACGTTGATATTTCACCAGATACACCAGGAACGTTTTCCAACCAAAACTAAACATCTCTACAACGTTTTACTATAAAGGTTTAATAAACATCTGGCCTAAACATTGATATAATGTTTAATTTAATTTAAATCAGGTTTTCCAATAAAATATTATAAACTACAATATTGATATATCCACCCAGCAAGCACTTAACGTTGTTTAGGCATTGGAACAATGTTTTGCCAAAACATTTAAAAGACGTTTACTTTTCACCCAAAATGATTTTTTTTTTTACGTTTGGGGATAACGTTGTCTAAACATTAGGATCTAAACATTCCTAAAACATTCACAATCAAACGTTTTCTAGATGTTTAGTAATCATTAAATACGCTTTTAAAGAAAACCAAAAATAATGAAGGTTCCTAATTATGCTGATATGTATTTTTAACATATTACTAGGTCCATTAGTAATATTAACTAATGTCAATAATTATAAAGTTTTTTGTTTCCACAGTATCAGTGATTATGCTAGCTGATTAATGATCCAATAGCTGATCCTGCCAGGGCAATTACATATGGTAGCAATTAAATATTATTTCTGTAGACAAAAAGCTAAACTTTCCATAAGCTGCACCTGTAGGCTTGCAACATATAGCAATTAAGACATCCTGATCCTTTCCTTTGTTTTTGAAAATAGAAAAAAAAAAATCCAGTCAAGTCATCCATATATATATAGAACTAACAGATACAGTACCTAAGCTTGGAACAAGCACACCTCTAGTGGACATCTATTTAATACGTTTTGCGCCCTCTAGAGTATCATACAGGAAAAACTTCCAGAAGCCATTTTTTCTCCAGGATTTGATTTGTAAAGGTAAGCCTAAAATCATTAAATATCTCATCCATCCCTGCTAATTGTATAAAATATGTACACAGATACAAAGTTCAGTGCCTAAGGATTTACTAGAACCTGTTCATTTATGAGTTTGCAATGTTTTTCACTGCAATCCGTGGCAAATTCTGCATCACCCATTTACTACAAATACTATCCATGCTTAGGCCTAGAGTGTGATTTCTGCCAATCTCTCCACTAATTTTAATTTTAATACAGTGAATACAGTATATAGTAAAATATTTAATTACATGAAAGTAAAATACTTTGTAATTAGTGTTCTTTGCATTGTTGCAGCGGCTGTGTTGATGGCCCACCGTGATGCCACTGAAGACCTCATCAAAAAGGCTACACAAAAATTTCTGCAAAACGCACCATTTAGGCAGTGTGTGTGTGTGTGTGTGTGTGTGTGTGTGTGGAGGGGTTAATTGATGTGTTATTAATGTATAAAAATAAACTCTGTGAAAGGAACCTTCATTATTTTTGGTTTTCTTTAAAAGCGAATTTAATGATTACTAAACGTCTAGAAAACGTTTGATTGTGAATGTTTTAGGAATGTTTAGATCCTAATGTTTAGACAACGTTATCCCCGAATGTTAAAAAATTTTCATTCTGGGTGAAAATTAAACGTCTTTTAAACGGTTTGACAGAACATTGTTTCAATGCCTAAACGTTTGGTTTTCTTTAGAAGTGAATTTAATGATTACTAAACATCTAGAAAACGTTTGATTGTGAACGTTTTAGGAATGTTTAGATCCTAATGTTTAGACAACGTTATCCCCAAACGTTTAAAAAAATTTCATTCTCGGTGAAAATTAAATGTCTTTTAAACGTTTTGGCAAAACATTGTTTCAATGCCTAAACATTTGGTTTTCTTAAAAAGCGAATTTAATAATTACTAAATGTCTAGAAAAGATTTGATTATGAATGTTTTAGGAATGTTTAGATCCTAATGTTTAGACAACGTTATCCCCGAACGTTAAAAAAAATTTCATTCTGGGTGAAAATTAAACGTCTTTTGAACGTTTTGGCAAAACATTGTTTCAATGTCTAAACAACATTAACTGCTTGCTGGGATTTCTCTTAAAATATTATAGTGTTGCTAGTCAAACCTACACTGATTTGAAAAATGAAGATGTCTTAGTGTTTCTCGATTGTATATGCATTTCAAAGAAAAATGTCAATCTTTGCTTTATGTCGAGGGTATTTTTAAAAGATTCTTCAGACTCAAAACATCTCAATCCCAGTACTGTAGTCACTCAGTCAAGGCATGTCTGGAGCACACGTTGTGCTTCTTTAGTTCACAAATGTTAAGTTAACATTGTTAGCAATCACTAGAACTCAATAGTCACCTAAATTACCCAGCTGGTTACATCAAAATACGTTGCCAAAACTTCTCGCAACTCTTTTAAATCCAGATCTTAAGGTCTTACAGGTGTGTCAGTGAGGTGCAGGACACAGTATGACATGTTATGAGCTTTAAAACTTAACAAAAACTCATTTATCCTCACTCTGAGCAGAAGGGGCTGATTTTGAATCAGTTTTTGACTATTGAATGACTATTGACTTCTACCATTTATTAACAACTTTAGACTCACATTTGGACTCCAAATATGTTTTGGCTGATTGTTCACTTTTTGGATAAGTGGAAAAATACGTAAATATGATTTTTGAGGGAATCATTCTTTTAAGTCATCCATTGAAAATGTTCTTTAATTAAACAAAAGTGTTTTACCCCCCATGGATACACCACAAAGAACCCTTTATGGTTAATTCTAAGAATTTACATTTACATTTACAGCATTTGTCAGATGCTCTTATCCAGAGTGACATACAACACTGTTTTGTTTACATTAAGATAATTATCTCAGCTAGTACAGACAGGTTAGAGTTCAAACTACTCTTCAGTTCAGACACTGTTAGAACTAAACCATCACTAATACCTACAGAGTAAATCTGTCAGTGTTAAATCAACACTATTAGAGTTAAATTAACACTGAGGGTGTCAAAATGTAACACTCTCATTGTTAATTTAACTCTAATAGTGTTGATTTAACACTGGCAGATTTACTGTGTAGAAAGAAGTAAAGATACACAATATAAGAGCTTTACAATAAGTGTTTAAACTAGTGCTGCTTAAGTGCTGCACAAAGAGATGCTCTTCAGTCTCTGTGTGAAGACTGTGAGTTTGTTCCACTACCAGAGTGCCAGCACAGAGAAGAGTCTTGATGTTTGTCTTCCACGTGTCTTGAAGGATGGCAGGTCAAGTCAATCCGTACTAGAAGCTCAAATGGTTTATGTCTTTGCTTTACCATGTCAATAATATAATAATAATAATAATAATAATAATAATAGATGCTACAGTTGTGGATGGTGTACATAGGATAACTTATAGTTAATAATTTATGTTATGCTCTTTTAAATTTGTTTACTGCTTTAAAATTTTTTTGTATTATTTGTTTTTAATGCTTTTTTAATTTTTAATTCTTTCTTGTTTTAATTCTCAATTCCTTTCTTTCTTAATTGCACCTGGGGGAGGGGGGGTTGTAACTCAGTCTCGTTGTGCAGTTGTACAAATACAATGTGCAGTGACAATAAAGCTTCATTTTCATTTCATAATGTTCTCACTAATGAGTACTGATGAAGACCAGCTATGAATGTATCTGTATCCTCTCAAAAGTTTGCTTTTCATTTACTTGTCATTCATTATTGCATTACTCCTGCAAATGTTAACATAATGGATTTATTTGCTTGTCCTTTTGCTATGTTTATCTTCAACTCTCAGAGGTGGTGCTTTTGTAACAACTTCATGTATCTCTGAACTTTTTACTTTATAAGGTTTAATTCTAATGATGTTATTATAGGTAATATATTTCCATATACCATCAAATCATTTTGAAACATTCAGACAATGTATAGTGCACCTCTACTGGTGTAAAAAAACAAATGTTTTGATATGAAAGCATCAAATGACAGTTTAATTTATTTTCATATCATAGCAGTCAGGTTATTGCTGAAGCTTTAAAAGCCTACATGCACTCCCTGAATGTTTGTTGTTGTTTACAGAAGACAGTATTCACTCAGAGGACTCATGTGAGTACTACCAGACGGACACCTACGACCAGCTGCCCAGTACACGGTCCAGGTGGAAGTGTGCGTATGAGGATGATGATGATTATGAAGATTTTGAATATGTTTCATCGTTGTTCAGAGACTGGGACTCCAAACAGCCTCTTAAGATGCTGCCACTGTGTATGCAGGAAAAGAAGAATGTCAGGTAGGAGCGGAAGATGAAAATAATATCAGATTTCTTACACTAAAAAATCAAAACAGCCATCAAACTGTCAATCAAATTCTTTTTATTTAAGGTGCCACAGATTTAATGGCACATGCATGTAGCCAGTGTTCTTTATTATGCCCCGTTTACACAAGTTAATAGAGTATAAATATGAAATGTCTGTGACATGTAACAGCGTCTTTACTCAGCCTCTGTAAACAGCCATCAACATGATGATCATTTTGGTGCTATAACTGACTAGTGTTCTAGAGCCACTGTAGTGAAGGTGCTCTGAGAATAGACTTCTCGTACATTGAGTGCCTCCCAGAAGCATAACAGTGGTGCCCCACAGACCAATGCACCACAGTGGACCAGTTAACCTTTTTTGTTTATTTCCTTGTCTACATTGCTGTCTTATTTTACTACAGTGTGCATTTTTATTGTCTGTTTGCACTGCAAAAGACTTTGGGCTGCATGAAAGTTGATATATAAGTTTATCATTAAATACTGGACACAGGACAAGACGACACCAAGAGAGACTCAACATTAGCACGTGGGTATCATGGAAGCAAAGTCAGCAAATTGCTCGGAGACGACTTAAGGAGCAAGTGGAGAGGTTCTTCTCAAGACTTTTGCCATGGAAGCACACTCTCCATAAAATTGAAGGTGAGAATACACACTGTCTTCAGTTTACTGAAAACACCTACTTTGTCCCACCACCCCCTGGTCACTATTAGCTCCATCTACCTCACTAGTGCATCACAAAAGAAAAGAAAATTGTCAAAAAGTTAACATAAAGTTAACTGAATACAAAAAAATGCAAAAAAAAAGTGTAGTGGTAACCAATCAACCCAAGAATTCACTTGGACTCTCCCAGTCGCATGTAATGTCTCTGAGGGTGAAGACAAGCACAGCCTCCTCTGATGCATGTGAAGTCAGGCTCCGCCTCTTTCTAACTGCTGCTTATACATCGTCGCTGGGCAGCCAACACACTCAGAGGAAAGCTCTGATGGATCGGCTGGCAGACACCTGAGCCAGCCGACTTTACTTAGTAGTGCTTGGGAGAGAGTGCCATCTTACCCTCTAGAGAGAGCACAGCTAATTGTGCTCTCTCTGCCGCATACCAAGATTTCAAAATTCAATCCTTTGATTATAGTGTCCATGCGTGTAATTTTCGGGGGGGGGGACACGAGAGA
>BRDA01047456.1:0-17566 GCA_036984385.1 Crenuchus spilurus | reverse complement strand
AAGATTGCCAACACCCTGAAACTGAGTGGCCAAGATCATTCAGTGTTTGAAAAGAGCAGGGTCCACTCAGAACAGACCTCGCATTGGTCGTCTAACAAAGCTGAGTGCACATGCTCAGCGTCACATCCAAATGCTGTCCAAATGCAGAGATTGAAGAGAGATTGAAGAGGTGGGGGGTCAGCCTGTCAGTGCTCAGACCATACGCCGCGCACCACATCAAACTGCATGGCTGTCACCCCAGAAGGAAGCCTCTGCTGAAGTCTGCACACAAGAAAGCCCGCAAACAGTTTGCTGAATGCATGTCAACAAAGGACATGGATCACTGGAACCATGTGCTATGGTCTGATGAGACCAAGATTGGTTCAGATTTTCTTAAGGATGTGTGGCGGCAATCAGGTGAGGAGTACAAAGATAAGTGTGTCATGCTTACAGTCAAGCATGGTGGTGGGAATGCCATAGTCTGGGACTGCATGAGTGCAGCAGGTGTTGGGGAGTTACATTTCATTGAGGGACACATGAACTCCAATATGTACTTTGAAATTATGAAGCAGAGCATGATCCCCTCCCTCCGGAAACTGGGTCGCAGGACAATATGTTCCAGCATGATAATGACCCCAAACACACCTCTAAGGTGACCACTGCTTTATTGAAGATACTGAGGGTAAAGGTGATGGACTGGGCAAGCATGTCTCCAGACCTAAACCCAATAGAACATATTCTATAGAACTCAATAGAACCATCCTCAAGTGGAAGGTGGAGGAGTGCAAAGTCTCAAATATCCACCAGCTCCGTGATGTCATCATGGAGGAGTGGAAAAGCATTCCAGTGGCAACCTATGAAGCTCTGGTAAACTCCATGCCCAGGAGAGTTAAGACTGTTCTGGAAAATAATGGTGGCCACACAAAATATTGACACTTCAGGAACTTTCATTAAGGGGTGTACTCACTTTTGTTGCCGGTGGTTTAGACATTAATGGCTGTATATTGTGTTATTTTGAGGGAAGAATAAATTTACACTATTATATAAGCTGCACACAGACTACTTTTTATTGTGTCAAAGTGTCATTTTGTCAGCGTTGTCCCATGAAAAGATATACTTAAATATCTGCAGAAATGTGAGGGTTGTACTCACTTTTGTGATAAACTGTAAGTAAACTTAAGCTTATATGAAGCCATGTAAGCTTTTTGTTTGATTTTGTTCTTTTAACAGAGAGGAAAAAAGCTTAACTTTTAAAATGTGTATTTTTTATATTGGTATTTGTAATGTGGAAGAAAAAAAATTGTAATTCCAGGTGTTGGTGCATTAACATTTATATTGTGCAATTAGACCGCGTAGAGATCAGTCTCTCAATGTCAAAAAGGGTCTGTTTTTTTATTATAATTATTTTACTTTTATGTCTATTCCAGGATGAACTTGATGAGACCATGAGAGTATGGAATTCACATGCTATCAGACCATCCAAAAATGACAATGTTCCAAATGGATGCCCAAATGTCATGTACTTGATGCCAGAGCTGTATGCTACTGAAAATTTTCTGTGTCCAGCAGATGAAGCTGACCTTCAGCTGTGCAAGAATGCATGTACATTTCGATCAACAATACACTGTGACCCTGATGTTTATGAGCTTTGCAATAATACAATGACAGAATCACAAGGGACTTTCCCAAACAACCCCTTCCAAGCTTTAGATTTATACATATATTTGAGAAATGAAATAAGAGCCTCCCTGTAATTTTAAATTTGGTTTTAACATTTACATTGGACATGGACAATGACTGCAAAACAAGAGTCTTGAATATCATGTAAATAAAACTGACATGTAAACAGTACATATATACAAATTTCTATTTATTAATCAAATAAAATGTTTTATAACCACACTACAAACAATTGCAAAAAATAACTGCAGTGGGCCTAAAAAACTAATTTGATGTAACATCCAATGCTCAATTGTACTTTAAAATACATATAAAACCTTGAAAATATTATGCACTCACGGGCCACTTCATTAGAACACACCTTGTATCTACACTCGCCTGACCAGGTGAAGAACAGACTGAAACGAGTGTGACAATTACAGTCTGTAATTGTAGAATTACAAAGTGCTCCATGGTCAGATACATTGTGTGAACCATGGAGTTGGAGTGCAGATACACAATATGTGTACCTAATGAATTGGCCAGTGAGTGTATAAGTGCAAATGAACAATTAACTTCATTTTAAACTTTGATATAAGCAGTTCTGGAATATACTTTGCTGTTCAAACATAATAACCACTAACTGCAGCAATGCTCAGAACTTCATCAGATAAGTAAATCACATAGGAAGTGCTACCGTATTTTCCGGACTATAAGTGGCTCCTGAGTATAAGTCGCACCAGCCATAAAATGCATAATAAAGAAGAAAAAAACATATATAAGTCGCACTGGAGTATAAGTCGCATTTTTGGATGAAATTTATTTCATAAAGTCTAACACCAAGCACAGACATGTCATTTGGAAAAGTAATTTAAAATAAAAATAGAATAAAGGCATCAACAGGCTGAATAATTGAACAGTGACACAACTGAGAACGTGCCTGGTATGTTAACATTATTGTTATTATATTATTATTATTATATTATTATTATTATTATTATTATTATTTAACATTATTACAATAACAGACATTGTCTATATTTTGTTTTGGTTCTACAAAACATTGATCCTTTTTACAGTCGGGTCACTGCAGCGTTAGTTGATGCGCAAAAATAAACTCATTTAGAATATTACTAGAAATAATCATGCCATGCTACCATAACACTTCATGGTGTGCAAATATGCCTGGATATTACCCAAATGTAGAATTTCATACCATTGACACATTTTTCTTTATTCTGCGCTGAGTCATGCTTCCAGCTGCTCCCTCTACTCTTTAGCTGTGGCCTCAGCGCTGGCTGCTGACTGACTAAGCTGTGTTTAAATGACATCCCTGTAGTGACTGGCTGTGAAGACAACTTCCACCTTAAGTGGTTATTAAGTTGTTTGTTTTTGGTTTATTTCTTTGTTTATTGTTTTTATTTTCTTGGTTTCATTGCCCAGAAGCCATTAATGTACTTTGAGATATTTGCGTTTTTTTTGGTAATATTAGATTATTGATTTTCTACTGTTGTGTTAAGTTTTTCGTTTCTTTCTTTTGAAATTTGTTAGATTATATTTTTGTTAATATTTTGGGCTTAGTTTAGTTTTTTTTTTATTTTATATTTATTTTCTTTAATTGTGGTGGCAGCTAGCGAAAAGCTTAGCTTCTGTCATTTAGCATATAACAGTTCTTACTGATCTTTTTAAGCTGCAGCTGAGCTTTTTAGTAATTAGGTCAATAATTGAATTGTGAAATAAAATCAAGTGAACCTATTTTTAAATGTTGGTCTAATATAAGTTCTGCAAGATGCATATTTCAAGTTCTGCTGACAATCCTAGAATTTACATCCAATTAAAGAAAATAAGTTTAGTCAATCAAATGTTATAAATTTCTCTGTGTTCTTCGTTTGATTTTAAAATATAATATAGTATTTTGAGTGTTTGTGTCTTTGTGAGTTTCTGAGATATTTCCCTCACTTTGCCCTGGAGGCAATGCATAAATAAATCTCTAAAACGATCTAAAATAAATAAATAAATACATTTTCTCTGTGTTCTTCGTTTGATTTTAAAATATAATATAGTATTCTTAGTGTCTTTCTGTGAAACTGGCTTCCTTCACTTTGCACAGAAGAGTTTTGTCATGTAATTGGCCTATCAATAGGATGCTCATCTTCTCCCAGCAGGTTGGCGGGCCAAGCAGGGGATTTTCCCCTGACGAGAAATTTCGTTGCATCTGCGCTTCCAGTGCTAGATGCATTTTACCAGGAATACAGCCACGGGAAGCATGATGGTGACCTCATTTCCCCTACCCATGTTTTCCAGTTATTTTTAAAAGTTACTGCAATGTTGAAAGTATCAACACGGGCCTAGAGCGCCCTCTTGCGGTTAAGTGTGAAAATAACATGTAAAATGATATACCGGTAATAATGTATTGTGGAGTGCTAGGGGGCCTCACATTACCATAGGCGACTTGCCGTTTTGCATATCCTCAGGGGTCTTTGGGGGTGGTTTGGGAGGGTTAGTGTAACTGTTCTATGGGTTCATGTAGGGGTAAAAGCTTTAGGTATTCTGTGTTGTATGAATAAATTTGTGCATGTGTGAGTGCTTGTGTAGTTTACGATAGTCACCGTTGGTGTGGGGCGTAGATCAGATGCATAACTTTGTGAGTGAGTGCGTGAATGTTAGTCTGATTCTGTCTGCTGTGTTGTATTGTTGGAGATTGACCAATAAAAACACACGTCTATAAATGGCTTCTCGAGCCGTCTGGGTCGCCACAGTATTAATAATTTCACACATAAGTCGTTCTAGAGTATAAGTCGCACCCCAGGCCAAACTATGAAAAAAACCGTGACTTATAGTCCGGAAAATACGATAAATAGTCAATCTTTCATTGAACTTGTAAATAAAAAGCATGAATAATTTGAATCGAAAGATTATTTTTGTATTTTGTTTAAACTTTTTCAAAAACTTTTTTGAACAAGAGTATCAACATTCAGAAATGCTGAATATATGACCAATTAAAACAGCTTGTGTTTCACACTTTCAATAAAAAAACATGGAGATCACAACTGCACATCATTTTAAGTAGGGTGGATTAATTAAATTATATAATGTAAAACTGTTTAAATTTAATTGTTAATTCCAATTTCAACTGTTGCTTTGTGGTATATATTTTCAAAATTAGCAAGACAATACTTTAAATAGACCAATTAATAAAGCTGTACTTTTGACATTTAAAACCTACAATAGGTCCAAATTTACAAAAACGTTTCCATATTACCAGATACTCTGTAGTACTTACAGTAAATCCACCAATCAAAACTTTCCAGTCATAATTTGAAGAATTGTATGCAATGTGTATATTTATAATATAGCCATTTCAAAGCAATTAGCAGAGAGAATGTTGTCAAATTCCACACAAAATTCAGGATATGAATTACACGTGCATGGTACCTCAAGAACAGCACCACATGTATGTGCTACAGGCCTGCGGCTAAGACCTGACAAATTGTTGAAAGTTCTTAAAGTTTTGTCTTTGCACATTACATTTGAGCCTGTGCAGGATCGAATAAAACTCTCAAGCCTTCTCTTGTTCACACTTCGCACATAGCAAAGCAAGTGATTTAGGATCAATTGCTTATGTTGGTTCAGGAACTCTTTGGAGGGTTTTAGAATCTGTGCTTCTTTCCTGTTTGTGGCCTGCTTTGACTCATAATGCAGTTTTAGTATGTTTTCTTTACTTGTCAGATTGCAATGCAAGGCTCTCATGACACAGCTGAAGCAATCTATCACAAATTTGGGCTCTTGTAATAAAACTTTGTGTGCCATTGTCAGAATGGCAATTTGCATGTTGTCTTCTGGAGGTACGATATGAGATCCCATTCTTGTGAGGAGGTCTAGTAAGTCTTCTTTGTCGACTTCATCCATATTGCTCTGTAATGCCTTCTCAACACATGCTCGCTGTGCAGATGACAAGTATTTCACAAATGATGACATCAACAGGCTTTCATTCACTGAATCAACTCCCAGAGCACATGCTACAGCAAACACTGGTGACAGTCTAACTGGAATAATGCCATGGTCCACATATCCTTTAGCCCATAGTCTACCAACAGCTTGCCATTCTTTCTCTGAATAGTCTGGTCATAGTCTAGGCACTCGTTCATCCTCTCCTCCACACTACTCCAGGAATTCCTCCGAATAGGCAGTAGAGGCCTCCCTTGACACGCCATCATCATCTAATGCCTTTTCACAAACAAACTTAAATTGAAGTGTCACATCAAATACATCAGGATCCATAAAAATATCTAACATATCCTGAATTACATTCAATCATCTTCCATCCATGGCTGCCACTGGACAAGTTGATGGTGATACAGCATTAGGTTCTTCAGGGCTGCCTCCTGCAAGTCAAAATATTATATTATTCTTTATGTAAAATTACAGATAAATGCCAGTGCATTTTTTGTCCATGCAAATTTTTGCAAACTGTGTTAATTTTTCAACCATTTGTTATTATTTACTCATAAAATTTGCTATCTTTCTATCTTGAAAAAGAAAAAAGAAAGCCCTAAGTATACATCTTTACATAACACTTAAAACTAAATAGTTTAACATGCAAATGTTTCTACTAATAAATACAATCTGGTAGTCTTGAGTTGGCATGATATCAATAGAATAATACTAATTGGTAATATTCAATTTCATCATGTTAGTAAAATTAGTATTACTGTCTGAACCATTCCTTTAAAACTATGCTATCCACTAAGATTTTAAGATTTTTATACTTTTATTGTGGAAATGTGTAACAGCATACAACCTACAGAAGAATCTGATAACTGAATGAATATTCATAGGGGAACTCAGTAAATATTTAGTTAAGGACATTTCTTCTGAAGATGTAAATAAATAATTTACTGTTGTCACAATACATTCAACATAATTTTGATTTTGCATGAATCAGTGAAATGTACAGTCACTTCCTGGCTAAATTATAAGTAAGTAAAGGAGAATTAATCAAAAATCAAGCAAAGAATGCTTTATTACCAACACCATAAATTAAAAATGCACAGAATTTGTCTGAAATGCAAGTTGACAACATGCATACCTCATTTTGAGAATGCCATGAGATAGCAGAAAGAAGATAGCTACTGTCGTCATCACATACAATGCTAAACTGGATCTCCGGATTTTCAAATGATATAGCCAGGGTTACTGTGCCAGTATTCTCAACAGGTGTGCTAGGTAAAAACTCCACAGACAGATAAGGAAAAAGTCGTTTTAAAATATCTTTTGTATTTTGTCTGGTGTCTTTAATATTTTTAGTTATTGTTATATGGTTAATATTTTTTAGATATAGTTTTGCAATTAAACAGTTGAGGAGATGTTCAATGATGACCAATATCGCAATAATCCTGGCTGGAGTTGTAACAAATGTTACTATGATACATGCTACTGTGTACATTGTCATTTTTGTAAATATTCTGAATGTTGTATTAAACAGAAATGTCTGCCCATATGATTATAATAAATATACTGAATGGCTATGTCACAAAACCTGTACTGCACTGAAGTAGCTTTTGCTTTCAGTATTGTAAAAGAAGCAAACCACACCAACAGCTGCTTATGAATTCATGATTATTTTCTGTTTGAAAGTGTATGAATGAAGTGCCTGAATATATGAACACAATTATGTATATATCAAAAAAGAAAGTTCTGGTATGCATAAAGTACAGACTAAAAAGAGAGAACACAGATGTATAGAGTAGCAGTGGTGGACAAAGTACTCAACTCTAGTACTTAAGTAAAAGTATTGATACTCGTGGTCAAAACTTACTCAACTACAAGTAAAGGTTGCTCAGTCAAAAGTTTACTCAAGTTAAAACACTGAAAAACTTACTTTTGAAAATACTTAAGTATTCAAAAGTACATGCATTTAAAAATACTGAAGTATTCAAAAGTGCAAATTATATTTTTTTAATATCAGTACATTGCTGTATTGTTTTGAGTGCTTTTACAGAACCTTGTAACTTGCTGAAACCACCTGATGATGTATCGACATGTAGAACCACTCTGCAACAAAAAGTCTACACCACCTATAAAATTTCAGCATAAAAATGTATAAAAAAAAAAACAAAAACAGGAGAGACTTTTTTCTCCTCACAAACAGTAACACTGGTAATTAAAAACTACCACACTTAACATAGAAGCTTACAAA
Source organism: Crenuchus spilurus (assembly GCA_036984385.1). Taxonomy (NCBI): domain Eukaryota; kingdom Metazoa; phylum Chordata; class Actinopteri; order Characiformes; family Crenuchidae; genus Crenuchus; species Crenuchus spilurus. The sequence goes on along the minus strand of BRDA01047456.1, from coordinate 9,729 downwards.
ACAGTGAAAGCTCTGCACAGATTAATCTAGCTTAATACCTGAATGATGATTATGATGGTGTAATTCCAAATCCCAGGTGTGAGCGGAGACTGTGATTGGTTCCCCTTCTTGTGAGGAGCATAGCGTGTGGCCAATAGGGTTGTCACGATACCACGATTTTGACTTCGGTACCAATAATAAGCATAGTATCGCGATTCTCGATACCAAAATGATACTTTGGCAAAAATACAACAAAAATATAAAGTCATACCTTTGTCTGAAATTTAAATGTTTATTTAACTCTGAAAAAATTAAACCTTGCTAAATAAAATTACTATATAATACATACTTCAAACATGGCTTTTCTGGTTCAGTAATTAGATGTTAGGGAGTTTATTTATCTGTTTAAGGTTCCCTGCCTGCCTGTCTTGAACAGATGTAATGGTGGCCTGATTGGATGAACTTGAAGGAGTGATGGAAGTTGACTACTGAGTAAAAAGAGTGAGAAGAACAATGATAATTTGAACTTATAACCACTTCTCTTTTTTGTTTTAAACAAATATTTTACCATTTAAAAACAGCCACATTAAATTTACTGATTAGATAGACTACATGCTTTTTCAGCCTGTGATGGAAACGTGAACACGTGAGCATCATCGTAAGTTCATACATGAAGGAGAGTAATTAGCTTATCGCCGACGTAAACAGTTACAAATGAAATATTTCACTAACCACTTAAGAAAGCTCTGTGGTGTAGCCATTAACTTTACTAACCGGTTGAGTTTTCAGCTCTTTGTAGAGGTTGCGGTGCTTGTCAGCCAAACGCTTAGCCAAGTTACTGCTGTTGCCTGTTTTGTAACTGCGGTAAAGTTAGTTTAATATTGGACATTTGTTTGATATTCGTATTTCCGCTTTTCCTCACCAATAAACAAAAGCCAGAATCACCAGTACAGTTACACTTTCGTGGTGAAATAGACAAAGACAACAAACTACAACCACAACATTTAGTAAAATTCACTTGTTATGAAGAAGCCAGGTTGCAAGAGCTTTGCTTTGTGTTCACTCTGGCTACAAGCAATGAGTGTTAGGGACCGTCACACAATTACCGGAAGAAATATAAATATATATATATATAAAATATAAATGATAAATAACGTCACTATGTCCCAAAATATCCCTTATAGTTTGTGTAGAATACTTGTCTCTATATTACTAAGTTGAATTGACATCATTATGTTAAATAACATGGCTAAAATGATTAATGCTAGCCACAATGCTAGGACGTTTGTAACACATTTCTTCCGGTAATTGTGTGATGGTCCCTAAAACTGTAGCAGCTTGTAACCAGAGCGAACAGTAAGCTAAGATCCTGCGTCCAGGCTTCATCATAACATGTGAATTTCAGTTAATTTTCTGGTTGTAGTTTGTTGTCTTCATCTATTTCACCTCAGAACTTTACCTGTGCTGGTGAATCTGCATCTTGTTAGCCGTTGAATGTCTTTTTGAGCCAGTGTGGAGTAATGTGTACACTGTCCCTTTAAGAGCCAGATAAGAATGGAGAGAACCAGCGCGAGTGTTGTGCTGTACCACCAAGATCACTGGACGTAGCTCTTTTATTTTACTGTTTTAGTTTTGAAAGTAATGTCTCTAACAAGCTTGGGATGCTTTATTTTGTTCATGTGTGAACTAATAAATGAAGTTAATACAGCCAAAGTGAGTATGAGTCACTGAATCACATGTGCATCGTGTTTCACCTGCCCTCAAAGCTCACTCTCTGGGCCGGAGCTGAAAGTCTGAAGTAAGACCAGCTTCGGAGCGTTACATGAGGAAAAGCGGAACTAAGAGTATCAAATGAATGTCCAATATTAAACTAACTTTACGCAGCTGGATTGCGTGTCACTCATCCAAGTCAAATCAGCACTCACAATCTGATTCATTTATTCAGAATACTGATTCAGAGCACGCGCAATTTGATTCAGATGCTCTGAATAAGTGAATCAACTTGCGTATGTTGATTTGACTATAGTACTAGCTATAGTATCAAAAGCATCAAGTATTACAGAATCTAATCGTTTGAAATGTTGTAGTATTCAAACTATTGATACCTCATGCATCTCTATTGACCAATTGCATTTCAGTAAAGAAAAAAAACAACTGCAGACTACAAAGCTATGCTGAGCCAAAAGGAACGAGGAACAGCAAGCTTCCTAGAAATGTAGTAGTGGAGTCGAAAATGCAATATTTGTCTTTGAAATGTAGTGGAGTGAAAGTCATAAGTTCACCAAAAAATAAATACTCAAGTAAAGTAAAAATAATCAAAACGCTTAAGTACAGTACTCAAGTAAATGTACTCCACTACTGTCCACCACTGTACATACTCTCACACACCTTAATTATCATTGTTTAACTTTGTGTGGGAAAAATGCCAAGAACGTTAAGTAGTAAAAATAAATAAATAATTGAAAGAAAAAAAGTAAGTTTGATCATAAAATAAAAAAAAAAATCAATAAAAAGGAAGTTGTGTTGAGTATGACAACTCTTGTTTGTGAATAGTAAATAGTTGTCTTATTTTTGTGATGAAAAACATTGATTTGAATCTCAATGTTGATTCTGATCTGTAAATAGTTTTCAAATAAACAATACATTATAGCAAATTCTGATCAATCCTTATCAATTTCAGACTCCATCATTAAAATAATGTACCAATGTAAGTCCCACCCACTTCCAGTTAAACCACACCCAATTCCGGATTAGGTCCCGCCCACTCTGAGTACAGATATGGATACAGATAATTTAGATGGTTGAACAGATACAGATACAGATAGTGGTGTACTCGTTCAACCCTAGTTCACATCTTACCACACTCATCTGTTCATGTGCAACTTCACTAGTCTCAGGAAGTGAAGATATACTTCCATTACTGATGCCATCATGGATTTCTCGAATCTGATTATCCGTCCTTTTTTTCCTTCTTGATTTTCATTGTTCTGTAGAAAGCTATGTAAGAATGCAAATGACTAAGCCTCTAAATAAATTTGATTGCAAAACATAGTTTCTGAGTAAACAGTTTATTATTTTAAACCTCCTTATTTTCCTAGTCTGAGGTGCATACATTGCTGGCACAGGCCTTTCACTGTGCACATACAGCTTGGATAATTTCTATAGAAAAGCATTTACCATTAGAATAGAATGATGTAAAGCAACTACACATGAGCCTATGGACATCATGCCCCATGCCCCCCAGTAATGACCTGTAGAACAAAGGAACTATGTTCTCTGGAGTGATGGGGCTCCATCCAATACCTTTGGGATGAGCAGGAGTGATCCAAAACTGATCAGCCAACATCATCCCAATAATGCTTAATCAAATCCACACAGCTATGTTCCAACATCTAGTATAAAGCCTTCACAGAAGAGTAGAGGCTATTACTGCAGCAAATATGTGAAAAACTCTGTATGAAAATCCTTGAATTCAGAAAATATTGGAAGACCAGGCAAATTCTAACTTTTATGAATATATTGTAAGAGTAAAACAATACAAATCAATATTCTATATTCACTGCAGAAATGCATTATATTGAACCTTAAGATATCATTCAAAATACTCCTACCTCACTATGGTCTTCTTGTTGTGTTTTGCCTACTTCAGGATCTGAAGATCATGACCATATTGTTTACATGTTTACATGACCATCAAATTTTTCTTTTTCTTGAACAAAAGTCTCACTTCCTGGCCTTGATTTCCTTTGGACTGGACAGGCCTTTTTGAAAAATACATAAATTACATTCTTTAAAATCCTTCAAATTACATACTTTTAAAACATGTACAACAATGGTGTCTCATTACTTTCCACAAAAGATTTTACAATAATCTGTGCCCCACCAAATTTTCCAACTGAAGTCAAGTACAAAGGACCATCTGCAAACCTTTCAGACTCATCCGGCTGAAAGTCAGAATCTGTATCTGAAGAAATGATAAGGGATGGGCCCTCCTCAGCATCTACTTCTTTTGAACAAAAATATAGGCGTACCATTTGTAGTTTGCTTTCTTCATATATCTGGCACAGTGTGGTTTCTGGTGGCATGATGCCTTGTCTAAAATCACAAATTTCAAAAACAAATTTATCTGCAGGGCCTTTTGATGAGACTCCTTTGGGGAAAAACAACTGTTTGCCAACAACAAGCAATTCTTTAACTGCAATTTTTTTTTTCTGGGAGCTTAAGTGTCTTGTTCCTCATCCATTTTTTGTATGTACTGGTGCTCACCTGATACTATCGGGTGCTAAAAAAAACCCACCATGTCCCTTTATGGGCTCCGTAAACTCCAGACAATAAAGTCAAATAAATCCCTGTAAATAAGCAATATTTAGTCATGTGTGATATAATTTTGATGCATCAATATTATATTATTACATAGTTATTGCACAATGAATTATGTTGACATTTGCTTTAAAGGTAAAAATGATACAGTCCAGTTTTTACTTATGTCATTTAAAATTGTAATTGTAAAAATAGTTATGTAATAACATTTAACATAACATTTGTGATATGTTGGAAATAATCTCATAAAAGATTAGAAGGGGTTTGCAAATGTATCCTTTGATGCATAATATTGTTAAAGAGGACAAATTTCAAGATGCAAGCCTACATCGGACAATTACGTGAATAAATATAATATTGCACCATGTAAAGTTTAACAGGAAATTTAAATACAAAGTTACCAGTTAAGGGCAGTGCCCTCCATAATTATTGGCACCGTTAGTTAAAATTGGTAAAAAGCCTTAAAATAAATACATTTTTTATTGCAGAAGAATAATCTCACTCTGAAAAAGTTTAGTAAAAAGCAACCTTCAACTCAAGTGAAAAGAAATAATTAAAGAAAAAATCCTGACTAAGAAATAATTATTTCCCATAAAATGACCTGTTCCAGAATTATTGGCACCCTTAACAATTTCTTGGAAATAAATGTATTTGAACCATTTTTGCCATTCCTACTGTAGTTTATAAAATGGATCAAAGTATCTAGGAACCTTTAATTAGTACTTAATAATTTCCTGTTTCCCTTGGGTATAAATATGGCATCACACAAAGGCCTATTTCTTTTACTCACTCTTAAACATGGGAAAGACAGGAGAAGACACTATTCAAGTAAGGCAGATGTGTGTTGACCTTCATAAATCAGGCAATGGCTACAAGAAAATAGCCACTCACCTGCAGATGCCCTTATCTACAGTCAGAGCAATCATCAAAATGTTCAAAACATCTGGAACTGTGACAAACAAGCCTGGAAGGGGACGCAAGTGTATCTTGCCACCATGCACAGTGAGAAGGATGGTAAGAGAAGTAAAAAGTTCTCCAAAGCTCACTGTACGAGAATTGAATCAAATGGTAGCATCTTGGGGTTATGAGGGCTCCCAAACAACCATCAGGCACTATCTGCTTGCCAACAAGCTGTTTGGGAATCATGCATGGATAAAGCCTTTTCTGAGTTATACTCATAAGTGTAAATGGGTGGAGTTTGCCAAATGGTACTTGGATTTTAACTGGGACTGCATGCTTTGGTCAGATGAGACCAAAATAGAGCTTTTTGGCAACAAACACTATAAGGGTAACACCAAGGATGAGTACGTAGAAAAACACCTCATTCCCACTGTTAAGTATGGGGGTTGGTTAAGATTAAGATTGGTGATGCTGTGGGCCCGTTTCTATTCCAAAGGACCTGGGAACCTTGTAAGGATACATGGGATCATGAACTCTTTGAAATATCTGGACATTTTGAATCAGAATCTGGTGGCCTGTGCCCGAAAGCTGAAGATGGGTCATCACTGGGTCTTTCAGCAAGATAATGACCTTAAACATGTGGCCAAATCTACTCAAAAATGGTTCACAAGGCACAAAATCAAGCTCCTATCATGGCCATCTCAGTCCCTAGACCTCAACCCAATAGAAAACCTGTGGGGTGAGCTGAAGAGGAGAGTGCATAGGAGAAGACCCTGGACTCTTGACAATTTAGAGAGGTTGTGCAAAGAGGAATGGTCGAAGATGCCTCTTTCTGTATTCTCCCATATTGTGAAAAGTTATAGGAGAAGATTAAGTGCTGTCTTGTTGGCAAAAGGAGGTTGTACAAAGTACTAAAATGAGGGGTGCCAATAACTGTGGCACACATGATTTCATTCAAAAGATTTATTTCTTAATGTGTGATTTTTTCCCACCAAATAAAGGCAGCTTGAATTAAAGCTTAGGTTTTCCTCTTTTTTTGCATTATTGTCCTATATGTTACACTTTGGTGTAAGGTCGAGACAAAATGGCGCCGGTGTGTTTGTTGGCTGGCCGTCGTCTCTTACCTGTTCTCTGTTTTATATACTGCCTTGGCTGCCTTTCCACTTGGGCTGCGTCTTCGCGACTGGTGTACAATCGCCAGACTCTTCTGAACATACGTATCAGCATCATGGATCTGCATGATCGGTGGCAGGAGTATTTTTGCCCCTGGTTTCTTTCTCCTAGAACGGCGTGGCTTTCCTCCCTACCTTGCTGTGCCACTGGGCCAGAGAAGTGCTGGAGGAAATGCGACAAATGTGGCGGTGTCTGGGTGAAAATCAGAAGGCTAATCACAGCCTCGGGGAAGTCTCTGCTCTCGGCCTTGGCGTTAGCTGGTGATTATGGTCCGAAGTGGATTTATTCCATCAGTCGTCGCTCTTTAGAGCCCAGGTATGTTCATCTTAGATGGGTCTGGCCTGACTGCATGCTGACTTCACCCATTCACTTGGTGCATCCAACTGTTCGGAGGAGAGGATCTGTGGTTCCTGAGAATCTATGGGGCCTGGTCTTTACACTGAAGCTGGACTTTAAACCCATTTTTAATTAAGCTGTCGCTGGTGAATGTGAGGTCACTTACAAACAAAAAGTTTATTCTGAAGGACTTCTTTTTACTAAACAAACTGGACTTTTTATTTCTAACAGAAACTTGGCTTGGTACTGAGCTAAGTCCCCTTCTGGAACTGTGTCTGTCAGACTGCAGTTTTTTTTATCTGCCCTAGAACTACTGGATGAGGTGGAGGTGTGGCCATGGTCTTCAAAAAAATGTTTTAAACTTCAGGTCCTTCCAGTTGAATCATTCACCAGTTTTGAAGTTCAGCTACTGAATTTGGAATCCAGTAACCCTCTCACATGTACTCTTGTGTATAGACCACCTAAAATAAATAGTGACTTTATAAATGAATTTTTATACATTTTTGCCTACCACTGACAGATTTCTTATTTTGGGAGATTTTAACGTACATGTCTGTTGTCCCACTAAACCTTTGGTTAGTGATTTTATGCATCTCCATGATTGTTTTAATCTTGTTCAGTCCATTAGTAGTCCAACACATTCACAGGGTCATCTAGATCTGATTCTTTCTTATGGTTTTAATATCAGCAACATTAAACTTGAAGATGCTGTTTTTTCTGACCACAGGTCAGTCATTTTTAACATTTCACTACCCTGTCAGATTTCTGGTTTTAGAGCTCCTAGTTGTCGCTATCGGTCCATAAATCCTGATACAGTGATAGATTTTTCAGAAGCTTATCAAAATAGTCTCTCACTAGGGTGCTTCATGTCTGCATCAAGCAATCCTAGTGCTGAAGACCTAATTACTAGTTTTAATTCTAGATGTTCCTCTATCCTTGATTCTGTTGCACCTTTTAAAATCAGGCCTATAAAGTTTAGGTCTCAACCCTGGCTGGATGACACTACCCCGGTGCTTAGACGGGATTGTCGGATAGCTGAGCATAAATGAAAAAAAAGACAGGCAGCAGGTATCTTTTGATATTTTTTGAAATATTTTAGAATCATTTCAGAATCCTGCTAAAGCTGCCAGGCAAAACTATTTTGCTGATGTCATATCAAAAAATAGCCACAAACCCATAGTTTTGTTTAGCACAATAAACTCTGCTCTTAATCCCTTATCTGGTTTTCCCACTGAATCCTCTAATACATGCAAGGAATTCCAGCAATATTTTATTGGCAAAATTGAGGCTATCCGATCAAGAATGTCACCATCGAACTATGACAGACCAGACAATCCAATGTACTCAGAGTGTCTTAGTCAGTTTGAGGCAATATCTTTGTCATTTTTAAAAGAGGTTCTATTTAAAATGAAGCCTACCACTTCTCCCTGTGATATATTTCCTCCACGCCTTCTGAAAGAGTGATTTCATGTAACAGGTATGAGTTTGCAGTCCATAATAAATACTTTCCTTATTTCCGGTACCCTTCCTACAGTTTTTAAACATGCTGTTGTCCAGCCTCTTCTCAAAAAGCACAATCTTAATACCCACATGCTTTGTAACTACAGGCCAATCTCTAAACTCCCTTTTATGTTTAAAGTCTTGGAAAAAGTGGTGATCAGTCAGTTATGGGATCACCTCACTAACAATTCTATCTTTGATGTCTTTCAATCTGGCTTTAAACCACAGCATAGTACTGAATCTGCTCTTATAAGGGTGACAAATGACCTGTTGCTTGCTGTTGACTCAGGAGCTTGTGCTATTCTGTTATTGTTGGATCTTAGTGCCACATTTGACAATGTTGATCATAGCATTCTCATTGCTCGCCTTGAGCACACTGTAGTTCTGGGTGGAGATGTGCTTGAATGGTTTAAATCTTATCTTTGCCTCCGAACATTTGCTGTCAGTATTGGAAACTGTATGTCTCCAGTTTCTACCATCAAGTATGGGGTACCTCAAGGGTCAATATTAGGGCCGGCACTGTTTTCTTTATATCTTTTGCCTTTGGGTAGTATCATTAGGAAGTATAATATCCTCTTCCACTGTTATGCTGATGATACTCAGCTTTATGTCCCACTTAAGCCCACTGAATTGTGCTCACTTAAATGCCTAAATGAGGGTCTGAGTGAGATTAAACTCTGGATGGCAAATAACTTTCTCCAATTGAATGAGAATGAATCTGAGCTATTGCTTTTAGGCCCTCCTAAGTCATGTGACTTGTTGCAAAAACATCTTGGTGCACTCGCCGAATATGTGAAACCCCAGGTCAAGAACCTTGGTGTAATCTTTGACCTGATTTTAAGTTTGATAAGCACATAAATTCTGTTGTTAAAAGCAGTTTCTATCAGCTCAGGTCAATTTCAAAAGTTAAACCATTTCTTAGCTCTCAGGATTTGTAGAAGGTTATACATGCCCTCATTTCATCTCACCTGGATTACTCCCTGTTCATTACAGGGTCCAGTTTAAAGTTCTTTTGTTTGTTTTTAAGACTTTGCATGGACTTGTACCAGCATACATCACGGATTTGTTAAGGCCTCTTTCCTATTCCAGGTCACTGAGGTCTTTGGATCAGCTGCTTTTGGTTTTTCCTCGATCTCGGCTCAAGCTCAGGGGTGACCGAGCTTTTGAGGTTGCAGCACCTAGACTCTGGAACAGCCTTCCATTGGACATTCGGTCAGGCCCCTCTGTTTCAGTTTTTAAAACAAGGCTAAAGACTTATTTTTATCATTTGGTTTTTAATTTGTCAAGTGTGTGATTTATTTATGTATTTAGTTAGTTATTTTATTTATATACTTACTTCCTATATTATTTTTCTTAAAAAATAATTTATTAGAAGCCAAAGAACACATCTTAACAAGGGGTGCCAATAATTATGGAGGGCGCTGTGTATATATATATATATATATATATATATATATATATCAGTGGCGGATGCTGGTCTTTCAAGGAGGGGAAGCTAAATTTCGGGCTACATCATAAAAT
>BRDA01047443.1:0-17375 GCA_036984385.1 Crenuchus spilurus | reverse complement strand
AATGAAGGGTTTGCAGTAATGTTATGTTTTCTTTAAGTGTTAATGAAGCAGTTTAGTCAGTTGCTGGAGGGACAAAAACACAGGCTACTTTTCTTGTTTTCTCTTCTTCAACATCCGTCTTCCTCGTTAGTGTATTTCATGTTCATATTTAGATATGACGCGTTCTATTCAGTGTGGCCTAGGCTGCTAACCATGATCACACATACGTGTGTCGAATCGATTGTTCATCCGCTCGATGCGTTTGGCCTTGAAGCCCGGTGACGTATTTGCGAGTGTTTGTTCACTTTTCAATCGTATTCGTAAGTAAGAACACATAATATTTCAAAACGTACCCGTAATAATTTAAGTCTTATACATACGTGTACGATTTAGTTTGTGCTTGTGTGAATTTTTAACAGTGATCTTACTCCATAGTTAATGCGACTTCTGCTCCTGAAACTCTGCGAGCAGCGTCTGCAAATCAGGGCCGTAGGACGTCACTTTCATCATATACTGGCTTTCGACGCCGAAAAATACGTACAAATATATATTTTATTTTAATATTTCAAGCTCACAACAATCTTCCAATTTAGAACCATTACAATAAAAAAGAACGAAAACAAATAAATACAACTTCAATTAAATACTTAGAATTTTTCCCAAGCCACACGGAGCCGCAGCGTAAGGATGAAAGAGCCACATGCGGCTCTGGAGCCGCCGCGGGTTGCCGACCCCTGTTCTAGAACCTGAACATAGTTCTCTGCATTAATGGTGCCTTTCCAGACATGCAAGCTGCCCATGCCACAAGCACTCATGCAACCCCATACCATCAGTGATGCAGGCTTCTGAACAGAGCATTGATAAAAACTTGAATTATCCTTGTCCTCTCTGGTCCGGGTGACATGGCGTCCCAGTGTTCCATAAAGAACTTCAAATCGTGACTCATCTGACCACAGAACAGTCTTTCATTTTGCCACACTCCATTTTAAAAGACCCCTGGCCCAGTGTAAACATCTGAGCTTGTGGAGCTTGCTTAGAAATGGCTTCCTCTTTGTACTGTAGAGTTTCAGCTGGCAACGGTGGATTGTGTTCACTGACAATGCTTTCTGGAAGTATTCCTGAGCCCATTCAGTTATTTCCTGGACAGTGGCATTCCTGTTTGAGGTGCAGTGACGTTTAAGGGCCCGGAGATCACGAGCATCCAGTAGAATTTTACAGCCTTGACTCTTATGCACAGCGATTGTTCCAGATTCTCTGAATCTTTTGATGTTATGCACGGTTGATGATGATAACTTAAATGTCTTTGCTATTTTATGCTGGGTAACACCATTGTGGTAGTGCTGCACTATCTTTCTGCGCAACAATGGTGGAATTGGTGATCCTCTTACCATCTTGGCTTCAGAGAGACACTGACACTCTGAGAAGCTCTTTTTATACCCAATCATGTTGTCAATTGACCTAATTAGTGTTAATTGGTCTTCCAGCTGTTCGTTATATGCTCAATTTCCTTTTTCCAGCCACTTATTGCTACTTGTCCCAACATGTATATCAGCAAAGAAAATATACATGCTGTTAAAGTTAGAATGAAGGCAGAGGTGGAAGAAGGAGCAAGGAAGGTAAATAGATGATTAGGGTTTATACAGATTTCTTCTACCGAAGTAATATTATCAATTACAGTTATTGATCATAAAATGTGCATGTTTTCAAAATTAAATTGTAAAACTATTGGTTTTTTTTTTGTTGTTTTTTTTTAATTATGCAGGAGAAGAGATCACGTGTTACAGAGACACAGAGTTTAACAGCCTCACCTGAAAAGCCAAGGAGGTCACTTGGCAGCTACTTCAAGAGTACTGCTGTGTGTCCGGACTCATCTGTTCAGCTTAATGATGCCATTGAAACAGAGCTAAACAGTTACTTGTTAACACCCACCATTGATGGAGAAGAAAATCCCCTGGTGTGGTGGAACCTTCACATATAGCGCTTTTCCACCAAAATAACTCTGGTTCTTGAACTGGTGCCGTTCGGGCTTAGGAGAACCTTGGTGCTTTTTAGTGAACCAGCCCGCGTTTCCACTAGTTGAACCGAGGATACGTCACGGTGTACGTTATCAACAAAGCGGAATTATAAACAAAGATGGCGGAGCGCATCGACTACTTGCGAGCATTTGTGCTCTTGGTACAAATGTTTGTTTCACTTCACAAGTCAAATCTAGAGCCGGTACATTCCCTCTTCCAGCTCCACTGTGCGATAGCTCCTTTTTAGAATCTCTAAAAGATTTTAGAAAAGAAGCTAATTTTTTAGCTTCTTTAGCTTATCTATCACTCGCTCTCTTGAACGAACAAAAGCTGCCCAAGCTAAATCCTCTACCAGCTCGCTGTAGAGTTTTTCCTTTCTAATACTCCCTTCAAGCTTCTCCTGAAACTCCGGAGAACACCAAATAGATAACAAAAACTGAGTTTCTTCAGTGGACCACTGTACACTACGAGTCGCCTCAGTGTGCAGGCGCGTTTGGTTCGCACTGAAAAACCAAGTATTTTTTGGTTCCCGCTTCGAACGAACGTTCCTGGTTCGGGCCGGTATTTTTGTTGGTGGAAACGCGCAGAACGGTTCAAAATTAGGTTCTTGAACCAGAACGGTGCCGGTTCCGTGTTGGTGGAAAAGCGCTACAAGTGAACTTTCCAAGATTGAGCAGGCAGGCCCGCAAATATCTTGGTGCACCAGCAACAAGTTCCCCATCAGAAAGGCTCTTTAGTGCAGGAGGCAACACTCTAAACCCCGTTCATGCCTTAAGCCACATAAAGTGGACATGCTCGTCTTCTTATCAAGAAACCTGTGATCACTGGTTTCTGACTGTACATGCAAATATTAGACTTTTTTTTTGCACCTTATGTGCAAAAAACTGTGACTTACTCTTAAGTTTATTTAGTTTTTTAAAATTAATCTTAAATTCTAAGGGGTCGTTTCCCAGACAGGGATTAGGCCTAGTTGTAGACTATATTTTCCTTTGAATGGGAAATCTCAATTCAAAATGTGGTGTAATCTAAGACTAGACTTAATCCCTGTCTGGGAAACTGCCCCTATTTGTTTAAGATAAAACTGAGACATTTTAATTACAGCTTTTTACAGAGGCATTACTCTCCACTGCTGACCAGTGATATGTGCAAGTAATTTGAGGTTTCATTCATGTTTGTTTCACATTTGCTGTTGAGATTTTTACTCAAATCTATTGTTATGATGATTATTATTATTATTACTATTGTTATTATTGATATTGTTGTTATTCTTTTTTATTTTTATTTTCTCTTATTTTTATTTATAAATGTGTGTATATTTGTAACTATGGTTAATGTGTGATTGTTTGTGGGACCCCAGGAAGAATAGCTGCTATTTCAATAGCAGCTAATGGGGATCCAAATAAAACAATAATACTCATGCTGCACAAAACCTTTTATTGAATTTACCCAAATCGTGCAGCCCTAGTTTGGGGTTTAAATTGCATTAAATCGCAATCGCAATTAGATATTTTACCCAAATCATGCAGCGCTAACACATTGTGTCCTTAGTTCCTCAGCCATGTCGCATCCATAACTCAAACACTGTTCATGTGACAATGTCCAAAGTAAGGCTGCATCAATCAAATATTTTTGTAATTGAGTATTCTGTTGATTTTTTAAAAATAATTAGATAAATCATACTTTTGTGTTTTTAAACAACTATATTAGTAGTGTGTTAGGCAACATGAATGGCCTCTTAAAATGTGCAGGCAATTGGCTGCTATTCCCCACAAATTTTTTTTTATTTAAACTCAACACTTTTATTAGATCAAAGCTTAAAACCGTTGGCTTATTGGCTCCAGCACTAAACCCATTTAATCAACATTTCTGTGAAACTTTTATGATGTACATGAAAAGAAACTATGAAATACAACTTCACAAACATACATTAGCCTACTTGTCCTTAGTTTTATGTCAATAGAAACAAGAAAAAGGGGTGTAGTCCCTGCAATAGCCCATCTGAGAATAGAGTGAGTGTGGAAGGGAGGGATAAATTACGAGTGATACTCTGCGTTTCCTAAGAAGTGTGTGTGTGTTTATATCAGCAGGAGAGATGGGCAATATGGCCAAAAATTTTATCACGATAAATTTTTCTATATTGATCAGTCTTGAAAATTATCACAATATTAAATTTTCTGCACTGTCATAGTTTTTCAATAACATCTTTCTAAAAACATCAGATTATATACATGAAATGTTACTATTTAAAATATTTAAATGTTTATTGCCAGAACATAATATACAGGAACACATAATGCAAATTGCTCAAATACACAGTTAAGGATTTCATTGAAACTAAACTTAGTAAATTTACATTTTGATTCCCCTGCCCAGAAGAGGTCAAACTTCTAATGTAAAAATGTCTAACTAACAAATTGTTTAAATAACAAAATATAGTACTGTTATATATCCTGCAAAGAAGTAGAAAAAATAACAATGTAACAAAATAAATTAACAAGATAAAAAACACACATTCCTCCTGCAAAGTTCTAAACTTTTAGAACTGTTAATGTACTGCAGTTAACATATTAGCAAGCCTTTGACATCAGACGTATTTCTTGTTGTAATTATGCAGCAAGCAGAAACTTATATAAAGAGAGTAGCAGAGACAGATGCGGATGCGCAGTAGCGTGAAGCATGCAGAGTGACTTGTGCCGCTGTGCAAATACACAGATATCGTCTCTCAGCTCGAGTTGTCATTTTTTGCTTGTTTCCACACTCGGTTTAACCTCGTTTTTGTGCTCTCATATTAAAGACATTGATCTCACTACATAGGCCCTACTTTGGAACAATGTCATTGACAGCAGCTGACTCACCTTTGTCTTTGTTTTTATTGTCAGGGCATTCTCTACTGACCATCTTCCCATAACTTGCTACTGTTTAAATGTGTTCAGTGTGCAGTCTGATAGTGTTCTGTGTGACTAGGGTGTATCCGGTGATGGCACTGGTGAGGAGGATCTGTCTAATGAGCAGTATCACACTTCAGAACTCTCACTGTCAAGCTGCTTAGACGTAAAATGGAAACAAACATTATTGCTTATCAAATTCTATTGTCCCAGCTTATCATCAAGGAAAAAATTATTGTGAAACAAATTTATATTGTTTTTATTGCCCAGCACTAGTTAGCAGTCTAAAAACATGTTTGTCAGTGTTCACTTGAACTGCATGCTTTCAGTTCAGGTCAGTTTTACACTGTCCTCCTAAAATAAAAAATAGTCACACACTTTAGACATTTTCAGTGTTTTACACACACCATTGTTTTCATTTTCCGCCATTGTCACAGAGAGCAAAATAAATCATGCTGCCTTAAGTCTTTGAAATGTGCATAAATTATAATAGTCAGTGTAAACCAATGAACTGCATAGTAGTCTATAAATTGGAAGTGATATAATAGCATAGATACACTGGTCAAAAAAGGGAACACTTAAACAACAATATAACTCTAAGTAAATCAAACTGTCCACTTAGGAAGGAACACTGATTGACAATCAATTTCACATGCTGTTGTGCAAAAGGAATAGACAACAGGTGGAAATTATTGGCAATTAGCAAGACATACTCAATAAAGGAGTGGTTCTGCAGGTGGGGACCACAGACCACTTCTCAGTACCTATGCTTTCTGGCTGATGTTTTGGTCACTTTTGAATGTTGGTGGTGCTTTCACACTCGTGGACGGACTGTACTGACAAAATGACTGCCCTACAAGATATGGGAAAGTATCCCCCCACTTCTGTAACCAGTCCATCTCTAAAAAAAAAAAAGTTTGTAATGTTACTTATTGTGGCAGAAAAAATGCAGCATCTTGCTCTTTGGGCCAAAAGCTTTCAGAAATAACCTATGATATATAATTGCCTAAAAACATCTGCTTAGATATATTGCCCCAAAGTAGTGACCAAACTGTTGAATTGTACTTTTTTTTATCTTTCTCTCCTACAGGAGTGAACAATATCCTGTTGAAAGTCATCATTTGTTCCTGGTGTGAGCTTCCACTAACACCTCAAGAGATTCCACTAAGAGGAATACATCACCATGTTGAAATCAGCAGAAATAAAAGAAGAAAATATGGCATCCAGAATAACTTCTTATACTCAAACATCATCTACTACTCTTCATTCTAATGCGTCTCACAGACAAATGCAGGAAAACACAGAAACAAGGAAACATCAGTGTTCAGAGTGTGGGAAGTGTTTTAATCAACCAAGTAGTCTACAAGTACACCAGCGTATTCACACAGGAGAGAAACCATTTCAATGTACAGAGTGTGGGAAGACTTTTAATCAACAGAGTAATCTCCAACTACACCAGCGTATTCACACAGGAGAGAAACCATTTCAGTGTACAGAGTGTGGGAAGAGTTTTAATCAACAGAGTAATCTGCAACAACACCAGCGTATTCACACAGGAGTGAAACCCTTTCAGTGTATAGAGTGTGGGAAGAGTTTTACTGTACAGAGTAGTCTCCAACGACATCAACGTATTCACACTGGAGAGAAACCGTATTGGTGTTCAGAGTGTGGGAAGAGTTTTACTGTACAGAGTCATCTCCAAACACATCAGCGTATTCACACGGGAATGAAGCCATATTACTGTACAAAGTGTGGGAAGAGTTTCAATCAACTGAGTCATCTCCAACAACATCAGCGTATTCACACAGGAGTGAAACCATATCAGTGTACAGAGTGTGGGAAGAGTTTTAATCGTCAGAGTCATCTCCTAGTACACCAGCGTAGTCACACAGGAGAGAAACCATATCAGTGTACAGAGTGTGGGAAGAGTTTTACTGTACAGAGTAGTCTCCAACAACATCAGCATATTCACACAGGAGAGAAACCGTATAAATGTTTAGTATGTTGGAAGAGTTTTAATGGACATCGTAATCTCCAATTACACCAGCGCATTCACACAGGAGAGAAACCATATCAGTGTACAGAGTGTGGGAAGAGTTTTACTGTACATAATAGTCTTAAAACACACCAGCGTATTCACACAGGAGAGAAACCATGTCAGTGTTTGGTGTGTGGGAAGAGTTTTAATGGACATCGTAATCTCCAACTACACCAGCGCATTCACACAGGAGTGAAACCATATCAGTGTTCAGAGTGTGGGAAGAGTTTTAATCAACAGAGTAATCTCCAAAGACATCAGCGTATTCATACAGGGGTGAAACCCTATCAGTGTACAGAGTGTGGGAAGAGTTTCAGTCGTCATAGTAGTCTCCAATTACACAAACGTGTTCACACAGGTGAAAAACCATATCACTGTACAGAGTGTGGCAAAAGTTTTACTGTACAGAGTCATCTCCTAATACACCATTACATTCACACAGGAGAAAAACCGTATCAGTGTACAGAGTGTGGGAAGAGTTTTACTGTACAGAGTCATCTCCAAAGACATCATCGTATTCACACAGGAGAGAAACCGTATCAGTGTACGGAGTGTGGGAAGAGCTTTAATCAACTGAGTCATCTCCAACAACACCAGCGTGTTCACACAGGAGAGCAGTCATTGGTTTAGAAGAAGGATGGGCAGAGTACAGATCTTTGCTGTCAGTTCGTATACTAAATTAATTTCCTTCATTTCAATCTGCTGCTTCCTGATTGTCAGGAATGTCAGGTGGTTCACTAACATATGGCAGGAGATACAGTGAGCTGGGAGAGTTTGGATGAGAATTTCTGGGATTATCTTGTTGAATGCTGAAATCTAGAAACATGATTCTTGCCTATGACCCAGGGTGTGCTAGCTAGGTGTTTCATCACAGAAACTTGTTAGATGTTGCAGTGTCAGTAATTTCATCCAATTTGTCAGTTACAGGTTTAAAAGGGAAGTTCATCTGCATGCTCATCGGGGTTTTCACCTGACTACCATTCATTGTAGTAACCAGCTTGAGTAGGCAGATGCTTACATTAGATGCCGTATGGCACAAACATATTGTGAACAATATTTGAAAGAACAAAAGCTTTTTGTATACATAGAAAAAGTCTTAAATCTTTTAGGTCATGCTATGAAAAATGGGAGCAAAAACAAAAGTGTGAGTTTATAGTTTTGTTCATTGTAGTTGGGTTTGCTTCTGTGCTCCATTTCTTCACTGTTTGTTACAGGGTTTGCATACTTCTGCAGATAGTTTCTGACTGTCTTTTGGAATAAGATGAACAAAGCAGTGGCCTAAAGCTGAATGAGGGGAAAAGAGCGATATGAATCTTTCAGGATAGTGTAGCAGTAGTTCTGTGTGTTATAATCCCTGGTGGGACAATTAATATGTTGCTTGTACTTTGGGTGTTCATGATTTAATGCACTATTTCAAATGTGAAGCTGTTTGTAGAACAGATTTTTTTTGCAATTTAAAGAAAGACTTGACGTTCCTCAGTCCAGTGTCCAGAAATGATGTGATGACAGCCATACTGTTTTCATTCTAATTGCACAACTAGCTGAAGGATGGACAGTAGATCCACAGTATCACCTAGTAACTTAAACTAGCAGAAAATAAACTTAGGGTTAGTTAAATTCATAGTTGGTTAGCTTAATATAAATAGCCCTGTAAGTGATGTTTTGTTCTTGATTTAGAATATTGTTTTCTTAGAAGTTCACTTTTATGTTTTTAATAGTAGTCATAGTATTTTTAACATGTTAGGAATGTTAAGTAATGACTACCTGTTTATACACATTGTGTAACCAATTTGGTTTTTCTATTTTATGAATACCGTTAACAATTTTGAGATAACAGAAATAAAATTGTATTATTGTAAGTGTTGTATAGCCTTACCAGTCTTTTGTCTACTTTGACAATTTCATCTGTTATGTCTTTATCTACTACAGAGGCAATATTGTATCTTGTAATCAAAGAAAGTAATTACTTGCATTCTTTATGATGAATTGCTACATATGACATGCACAAATGGGGAAAAAAGGAACTGAATGTTCATTAATCTCCAAGTATAAAAACTTTGGGTCCCCACCCTTTGTCCATCTCCTAATGGAAGTTGACTTTGTGGAGAGGATAGGAACAACTCGGTCCAATCAGTTAAGAAAAGAGTTGCCAGTTTTTATATTTCCTCCCAAAATGGGCTGCAGTCGTGGGCAAAATTTGTACAATTTGTAGAAGTTGTGGAGGTTTTGGATACTTTGAAAACATGCCACAGCAGCCAAAAAACTCTTATAGTAACACAGCTGAAAAAGTCAAATCAAAATCAAATCAAATTTATTTATAAAGTGCTTTTTACAACTGATGTCACAAAGCAGCTTTACAGGGTTAGTAATAACAAACACCAAACCCCCAGTGAGCAAGCCAACAGCGACAGTTGATTTTGGGATCTGGCAACCCTGATTAATACAAGATGGATTCAATAAGTCTGGATGTATAAGTAAAACTTAAAGTGATGCAGTCATTTTTTATAAGAAAATAGATAAGATAGAAAAGATGAAGAGCTCATCCTAAGAGTTTCTTAATGTTTTGTAAGTTCACATTTTCTTCATATTATTGGTAACTCCAGACTTGATGTTTTATCATTTGGTCCGTGTTAATTTCATCCAGAATATGTCCAACTCCATTAGGAGTCAGCCAGAGGATATGCAAGTACTTCACCCTTATCTAAGCACAGAATGGAGACAGCCTAGAGCAGAGGACAACCACAGCTGCTGTTGCTGGGTGATTTTAGTAAAATAACTACACTGAGGACTGTAAGACCAACACATTTCACCAACCTTTTCAGAACTTTGTTTAATGTTATGTAAGGGTTCTCCACATGTTAGGATCGACCATTATGTAAGTGACAATAGTGAAACAGTAAATAAATAAAACAAAATCGAAAAAAGTGTTTACAGGGATTTAAATACCAACTTAATGATGATGGGAGAAACAATACTGGATGATAACTATTGTTTTTGAGTATTTTTAGGCTGATTTAAAGTTGGGTCAAATTTGACCCGCTAACACTAAAGATGTGGGCAGCTTTCTCACACAACACAAGAGTTAATAATGTCCAATCAAGTCTTGATTAATGTTACAACTAGGGATGCACCGATACCGATACCAGCATCGGGTATCTGTCCGACACCATGTGCGTGTACTTGTACTCGTATTCATAAAAGTGCTCCGATACTACAGGATCCGATACCAGCGTGAGGGAAGCTTCGTTTCCTTCTAACAGACAGTATTAGTTTGCGCCACAAAATAAATAAATAAATAAAATTTAAAAAAGAAGACGACGACTACATACGGTAGCCGAGCTGAACAAGTCACTTAACGGCAGCGTGACTTTAACCAGCCCGGTAGTAGAGAAGGAGCAGCTATGTCAGCGGTGTGGAGGTATTTCCAGGTGAATGAAGGTGACAAAAGCAGTGTTAATTTCGTTAACGATAATGATGACGAAAAATATTCGTTGACGACCATTTTTTCACGACGAAAACGAGACGAAAACAAAATAAAAACTAATATTTTTAAACAAAAACTATGACTAAAAGTATTAGACGTTTCGTCGACGAATAAAAACGAAACGAAAATGTCACAGAATGACTAAAATAATGTTTTTGTCCAGTAATCCGCTTTTTAAAACAAACCTACTGCACGTCTGACTTTCTCAAAGCACGCTAAGCTCCACAGTCAGTCAGACTGGTGAAGTTTAACACAACGTGCTGACGTCACAGCTGCAGCTTCGACGGAAAAGAAGAAGCGATTTATGGAGTAATTTCACTTTCGCTGCCACACAAAACAAAACAGAGCAAAGTTTGTGGATGTAAAATAACTGGGAAAAGCACTACTAACCTCAAGAGGTCCTCAGTTCTCACCACCACGAGCTTTACAAAAAGGTAAGCTAACGTAATGTAGCTAGCTAGTTCGCTAACTGTAATGAATATGTATAACTGATATGTTTCATTTTTGAATGTTTCAGTGTATAAAGGGGAAATGTGTAATCCGTTATCATTATCTTAGGTGTTTAGATTAAATAGATCACAAACACATCTAACTGGAGCCATAAGACACACATACAGCCTCCGTTTCATTTTAATTTTAAGTATTGATATTTATTAGTACTCTTATTGGTACTTGGTATCGGCAAGTACTTAAATGTAAGTACTTGTACTCGTATTCGGTTTTAAAAAATGTGGTAACGGTGCATCCCTAGTTACAACATTGCAAACTGATCCAGTCACCCAAAAATAAAAATAATATCCAAGCCATATTTTACAAAGGAATCTCAGCCAGTATAAGTGGACTCACCATATCTACACTTCAGCAGCAAAAAATAATCAATCTTCAGCAGCTCAAACACCTCAGATCTGAGAGAACTGGACCTGGTTTACAATAAACTGCAGTATGACTCAGGTGTACAAGAATGTGCACAGTGTAAACTGGAAATTCCACACTAGAAACTGCAGCTATAGTCATCGTCTTTAAAGAAACTTGTGGAGGACAGGTTTTAGACATTGACAGCAGAGCTGGCAAACCTGGTTAAGCCAGTCTAATACACAGTCTAAATCAATATGTGACCCTTTAACCAGTGATTAAACTTCTCAAAAACACTACACTTGAGTGCTAAAAACTTGAGTCGGTGTGCTGGATACCTTTTCTGAAACTGTGTGACTTACAATTACTTACTTGTAAAAACAAGCTTTTTCTTCTTCAGCTGGTACCTGGGAGAGTACAACTCGTTGACCATCCAAGGAAGCATCAAGTGACAATCAATGGGTGTGAGAAATCTGGCTGTGCAAGAACCACACTGTGCAGAAGAGACTCTTTCTTGTTGGACAAAGCGACATCACTTTCAGAGGTCCAATCAGTAGGCTGCAATCTGAAACGTCCCTAACTTCAGGTTTGCTTTGGCCATGCCACTCCTTTTTTGTCCTGCAGTGACTGCAAAAAGTGAAAATGGCAGAGCAATTAGGGATAACATTTTTAATATAACACCATCCCAAGAAATAACTTGATTCTTTTCAGTGAAGGAGTGCATCCATCTTCCTCCATCAGGTCAGCCCTAGACATACTTGTAATGACTTCAACTTTTGCCAGGTCCAGTGAAACTTCATTGCTGTCTATGTAATGGCCAAGAAACCACACTGAAGCCTGCATCAAATGGCACAACTTTGAGCTCAGTTTAAGATTATGAAGCCACAAATGCCGGAACATGACCTCCAGCTTTTTCAGTGATTCTTCTTTGCTTGGAGCATACACAAGCAAATCATCCAGGTAGCATAACAAACTACTAAAGTTGAGGTCACCAAAAATGCTTGGCATAATGCACATAAACAAAGCTAGGCTGTTTGGCAGGCCTTGCGGCATACAATTATATTTGTGTAAACCCAGGGGTGTAAATGCTGTGTACGTTTTGTCTTCTTCAGCCATGGGGATGTTGGAAAAAATTCTGATGTCATGTTCATAGTACTGAAGAAAGCATTACCGCCAAGTGCTGCTAAACAGTCTGCTTGATGCGGAAGTGGATTTCTTAATGGTTCTGGCATTTAGCCACCTGAAATTCATACAGATTCTTAAGCTGCCATCTTTCATCCATACCAGAACTAGAGGAGAGGCATACTCCCTCACAGAGTTGGTGATCGTATCAATGAAGCAAAAGTTGAACAAGAGGAGAAGAATCCACTGATCATCCCTGGTAAACACCATGTGGCAACTTTACTGATAAGACATTATCATCAATAAACTACATCAGGGACGTTTTTTTACTGACAGGGCTATCCGTGCAGCTGGTCTTTGGATAGTTAGAGTTATGCATGTGAGCAGCATCATCCATCAATGTGTCATATGTCTGAGACTTCGTGAAGTCCCTCAAACTCTGAAGATGGCCAGCCTTCAACCTGACCGCCTTTCTATGGAACCCCCATTTACAAACATCGGACTTGATGTTTTTGGTCCTTGGATGGCTGTATCACATTAGACAAGAGGAAGACTTGCACACAGTAAATGATGGTCTGTAATGGTCACTTGCATGACAGTAAGAGCAGTTCATATAGAGGTCATATAATCTCTAGATACTTTGAGCTTTATCAATGCACTAAGGTGTTTTCCAGTGAAACAAATTTGGTTGGACATAGGGGCGAATTTCATGAGTGCTTCTAAGGAGCTTAACATTAGGGTGACCAAAAATCCATATTTCCTGGGACATGTCCATATTTCACGTCCTGTCCCTGTTTTTTTTTTTTTTTTTTTAAAGTGAGGAAATGTCCTGGTTTTAAAATTACCGTCATTGGACCATTAAAATTAAAATTTACAGGCACTAGGGCACTGCGCACGACGCTGCGTGTGATGTAATCCCTGAGCCGCGTCAGTGAGGGCAGCCCTGTTCTTAATCAGAATGTAAACAGCGTGACTGTCAGTACGGAAGCAACATGCCAAAACACAAGTGTATGTTTAATGATGATTTACAAAAGAGTTTCCCAGCTTTCAGACTGGGTCAAGACAAATCGGAAGCCTTGTGCACAGTGTGCAAAGCAGGCACATATGAGAAGCATAAAACAGCTGTCCGAGGCGAGAGTAGTGCTAGCTCAATCACACAGTACTTTGTCAAACTAGGGAACGAGGATGCAGTGAATGTAGCAGAGGCTGCATGGTCATTTCACACAGTGAAACATCACAACAGTTATCGATCTATGGACTGCACAAGTTCATTGTTGAAAAAGACCCTCTCAGGTTCAGACACAGCCAAAAAGTTTAATTGTGCCTGAACTAAGACCGAGGCTATTGTTGACAGTGTTCTGGCACCTCATTCTGTAGAAGTGGCGCACGAAGTGCTCAAAAACATCCCATTTTGTGGTGTAAGCACTGATGGGAGTAATCACGGTGCGGTGAAAATCTTCCCCATAATTATTCAGTACTTTGATTGGAAGAATGGTGGTGTGTAGAGTAAACTAATTCAAGTGCAAGATACACCAAACGAGACTGCAACCACCATCGCCAATTACCTAATAGAAACATTGGCAAAAAACTATTTGGCTTCCAAATGCGTCGCATTTACCGGCGACAATTGCAACACTAATTTTGGTGGAAACCAGCATGATGAAGGAGGAAATAATGTATTTGCAAATTTGAAGAGAATGCTACAAAACAAAACATTGATTGGCGTAGGTTGCCTAGCACATATTCTTAACAACTGTGTCCATCACGGGGCAGACAGACTTGATGTGGACATTGAGAATATAATTTTTTAAATCTACCAGTACTTCCACATTTACACTGTGCGCACAGAGTCCCTCAAAGAGTACTGCGATTTTGTGGATGTTGAATACAGGAGGATGCTGTCACACAGCAAGACCAGGTGGCTCTCTCTGTTCCCAGGCATAGAGAGGATGCTGCAGATGTTCCCTGCTTTAAAAGCATTCTTTTCATCTCAGGAAAAGCCACCCATGATGATCAAGGGATTTTTTGAAAACCCATTTAGTGAGATATACATGTGGCACATGTATTCACTCATGTGCGTCTTCCACAATCACATTCAAGAAATGGAAAGGGAGAACAACTCCATCATGGAGGTTAAGAAAATATTGAGCAGCACCCACAGCATTCTTATTGAACGGAAGAACAACAATTTCATGTCCCTCAAAGTTAAGGGACTCCTGGCCGAAAATCGCAGAGAAGGACTTGAAGAGGGCTGTGACAAGTTCATAGCTGATGTGCTCGGCATGTACAGTTCATGTTTAGAGTATCTGGAGAAGTGGATGACACCTATGGAAGAGTTCTCACCATTCATGTGGATGGACATGAGTGAGCCACCCAAGTGGAATGATGTGGAGGCCTGCATCAAGTACCTTGGAGAAAAGGGGGTGCCAATTGATGATGTTAAATGCTTTGACCAAGTTGCTAATCTGAAGAAATTCATAGAAAGCTGCAATGATGACGCATTCATGGGCCTGCAGGTGCACCAGAAGTGGACCAAATACTTTGAGAAGGCCAAAAGCATTGGATGCTACTTAAAACTGCTGAAGATTGCAGTTTGTTTTTGCACTTCCTCCTCACAATGCAAATGTGGAGAAAGTTTTTTCACTGATGCAGAACCAGTGGACAAAAGAGAGGAACCAGCTCTCAGTTGAAACATTGAAAGGGATCCTATTTGTGCAATACAATTTCAAAAATATGTCTTGCAAGGACTTTCATACGAATGTGTTGAGCCACAAGAAACTGCTGAAAAAGATCAACTACAGCAAAATATAAATGGGCAAAGAAGGACGAGGGAGAAAAACCAGATGAAGAGGAAGATGAGGATTAAGCAGGAAAGTAAAGATGGTCTACTGATATTTTTGTTGGTATTTTTGCTAATACACGAGAGGTATTTTTTTGTTAATTGGCTAATTTGTTAATTTATTTTTTCCAATAGCTGATTGTTAATTAGTTCATTTGTTAATTAATTTTTTTCCAATAGCCTACAGAACAGACAATATTTCTTTCGTTACTGAGGGTAACTGAGTATCATGTGTTATTTGGAGTTGAGTTATTGTTAACTTTTGTTGTTAATGAGGAATGTTTAGATGATACATTTTATTTCATTGTGCTATTCATTTATTACAGGAAATATTAACTTAAGCATTTTGAATAAATGCATCTTGAATAAAATTATCATGTTATTGGAGTTTTTGTTGTTGACTTTTACTGAAAAGCATTTTTAATAAACCAACTGTAAATATCATGTTATTGTAGGTTTACATGGGCCTATGTTAAGTGAGTGCATGCCACAGTATATGTGCCCCCCCCAAGGTGTCCTGGTTTTCCCAAATGAAAATATGGTCACCCTACTTAACATTCCTTCCAACATTGACAATGCTTCTGTTACAAGATACTTGGCTGATCATGAAATTCATTCATCATCAATGCCAGAGCACTGGTATCTGTGTCTACGGATCCAAATGATCCAATTACTCACACCTGCTATGCTCCTTACACAGAAAGCAAGTATTTCTTCTGCTCCTCCAGGTGACTTTGGAGACAAAGATCTATTCAGACATCAGTGGCGGCAAGTCCACCACCTGGCTCAAACCTTTTGGGACAAGTGAAGGAAGCAGTATCTCTACACTGCACCCACACAGAAAATGGCAGGACAGTCAGTTGGACTTGGCACTAGCGAGCATTGTAGTCCTCAGCAATGACCAGCTGAAAAGGAATGAATGACCACTAGGGCTTGTCACTTAAGTCTTTCCTAACAAAAATGGCAAGGTCCGAAAGGTGAAGATCTCTACAAGGGATAGGACTAAACTACTCATGAGGCCTCAGGGATTGTTCTTATTCTTCCCCCAAAGATGGACAAATAATTTTATTTCTTTTATGTGACAGTGGCATTTAATAACACCAGGTGGGCAGTGTTCCATTACAAAGACTATATTGTAGGGGCTTATGAGCACTTATTAACAGGATTCACATACAGACACTCCCTGTAGCAGACTGTTATGCTGGCCCTTTAAGTTCAGGCCGTAAGAAAGACTCTTTTTGTGTTCGCTCGTTGCGGAGCCGACTCCTGTTCGAGTCCGCTGATTCAGTTTCTGTAGCGAGAGAAAAATAAAGTTTCCCTCCTCGAGTTTTTGGATTAAAAAGGCATCTTCGCCTCAGCGTTTTTCCTTGAACTCCCACAATATTTTACATTACAATGATGTTTGGTGCCACCTTCTGGTGATTCGTAGTAATGTTTCTTGTTAAAATGATGTCATACAGGATGTTGTTCTTGCACATAGACACAGTCATTATCAGTTGTTCAAAGTTCAAATCTGCTTTCATCCTACACTTTAATGGCATTCTCTGTATGTATCTTAAACATTTTATGTTAATTTCATAAATCTGCATCAATATAGACGGTTATTTGTATATTCAAGAAGTTCTTAATGTTTGCTAAGATTGTGTTTGCCTGCTAAGAAATGCTCATTTTGCAAATTCATAGAATGTTTGCCTTGTATGCTAACCTCTATATTTTGAGAGTATCCCTTCATTGTAGACTTTTTCTGTGTTTTGGCAAACCTTTAGGAAACACACATACATTTTATTTTGACTGTAGCGGGGAGGGCAAGGATGCGGCTAAAGCAGCTGCGGGGTTTATGGTGTTGGGGGTTTGTGTTAAGAAGAGTTACACAATTTAGAGATCACCATCTTTATCTGCCCAATTGTATGAGACAATCCCAACCCTTTATAAAGAGCCTAAGTATCCCACTACACCACCTTGGGAACTTCCCCAAGGAACAACTTAGACCAAATAGGTGTGGTTACTGATAAATTATTTCACCTTTTTGTGACGTTACGTTACTGGTACATTGCTGAGGACAAGGACACGTTCATACCAGGAACACAGCACCACCAGACTGCTCTTGTTTTGGGCTATAATTGCAAGCTAAACGCACTGTTTAGTGCGGTTTCGGTACCGT
>BRDA01047442.1:0-24354 GCA_036984385.1 Crenuchus spilurus | reverse complement strand
TATATATATATATTAATATATATATTAATATATATTGAAAGTGGCCCACACTGATGTTATGAAAATTTGTCCAGTGTAATTTTAGCCTACAGACTTGCTGTAATAGCAAAATCAGTTAAAAGCTCAGCAAGAAGTTTTCTGGAGTGTAGCTCTATAGCAGATGAGGCTGTAATTATGATAAACATTTTTTTCCCTTTTTGTAATTGACTTTTTATTGGGTTTTTTTGGTCATATATGGAACAAATGAGAGTACCAATTGCACACAGGTCACATGTGATATAGCATGAAATGTCTATTAAAAGCCCAAATAAGAAAAAAACAACACATTTATTTTGACTTTTACTTCATTGCAGATAGTATTAACCCAAGATATGCAAGAGTAAACTTCATTTCATTATTACTGCATTTCAGGCCTGCAGCACATTCCAAAAAAGTTATGATGGGGAAAATATTTTGTAATGTTGTCAATTTGAGATGAGGGATCAGAGCTTACTGGTGTTCATCTTAGACTTGTGTTCTTGCCATTTACACACTGAAATTCCTCAAGATTACTTGAACTGTTTAACGATATTATGCACTTTAAGGGGAGAAATATTTACATATGTAACTAGCCTTAACAAGCCTTGGGTTTGTACCATCTGCAATGAAATAAAAGTCAATGTAAGAAATTTGTGCACATGTGTGTTTATAGTATATACATATGTATTAGGGTCTACAACAATCATGAACTTTTGTCATGTGGTGAAGGTACAATTAACTTGGAAAGCTGATGGGTGGAGTCTCTTCATGTGCTGTATTGTAAAAGAAGAAGATTATTTTGTACAATGATATAAACAGATAGACCTCACGTGTGTGTGTGTGTGTGTGTGTGTGTGTGTGTGTGTGTGTGTGTGTGTGTGGTTGTTAACTTGTTAAAATGTCTTTCCACGCATTTAGTGTATTAATGAGCCTTCACCATTTTAACGTGTGTGTGTGTGTGTGTGTAAAAAAGAGAGAGATTTTCACTTACATAACATAATTTGACCATCAGTGTCCACGTTTTTTGCATAGTTGTAAGGTATGAACACAACTAAAAGTAATCCATATTTGATTAATCCTCTGGAGTGTGAAAGGTTGTACAGATATATGTAATGGAGCAGAAAGTGGTCCTAAATTGTTCCTTCTGAGTGATGCCATGGTAGAATGTCAGCCTGAGCTTGTGGGCCTAAGGTGGGTTGGTACATCTGAAAAGCCTAGTAAATTAGTAATTCACACACGCACACACTCAGTTCAGCATGCTCTCTCAGCACACCAATTGTCAACACATTTACAGGTACACGCACAGCTACATGTCATAATAAAGTGATCTGCAGCTCCTGTATCTGTAAATACTGATCTTACAGGAATGGTTATGTCATATTTAATTATTTTTTCACTTTTCACTCATGTTGTCAGTGAGCCTATGAAGACAGACTTAGAATTGAGCTTTTTCATTGAAACTGCAGCTGTGAGGCTAACATTGACAACGAGCACTAGAAGCCAGTAGTCGCCTTGTTTCAATACATCAACGGAACTTCTCTTAACCCAATCAAATTGCATCAGGAACTTAAATAAGGTCTCACAGACTATACAGTACACTGCGTGACATACTGTATCATAAAAATTGTAAAACAATCAAATGATTTTAAAAATATATTCATTATCATATCATATTACATGAAAACTGACATTTTAAGAATCAGATTATTTCAAGTTTGAGTGAATTACCATTTAAACATTATAAAGACTACAACTTCAGACATCAGTAGTGTCTTAAGAAGAAAACAACTGGACTGTTGTTCAGTGGTCCAAAGTCCTATTTTCAGATGAAAGTATTTATTGCATTTCATTTAGAAATCAAGGGCCTAGAGCCTGAGAGAATTATGGAGAGATAAAGAATCCAAGGTGTCTGAAGTCCTTTGTGAAGTTTCCACAGTCTGTGATTGGTTGGGATGCCATGTCATCTGCTAGTGTTGTGTGTTTTTATCAAGTCCAAAGAGAAGAGCATTGTCTCATTCTTGTCTGAGGTAGCTGCTCAAAAGTTCTGGGTCATCTTTGCCAGATTGCTCATTTAATGAGGCGCCAGATGTTTTCTATTGGTGAAAGATCAGGACTGCAGGGAGGCTAGATCAGCACCAGGACTCTCTTTCTGCAAAGCCATGCTATTGTGATGGATGCAGTATGTGGTTTAGCCTTGTCTGGCTGAAATATGCAAGGCCTTCCCTGAAACATTGTCTGAATGGGCGCATGTGTTGTTCAAAAATCTCTATATACAGTTCAACATTAACAGTGCCTTTCCAGATGTGTAATCTGCCCAAGGCATAGATACTAATGCAACCCCAATCAGAGATGCAGGTTTTTTAACTGTGTGCTGATAGCAAGCTGATGGCTCCTCTCGTCTTGAGCCTGCAGGACGTCCATGGTTTCTAAAAAGAATTTCAAATTTTGATTTATCTGACCACAGAACAGTTTTCCATTTTGCTTCAGTCCATTTTAAATGAGCTTTGGCCCAAAGAAGATGGTGGTGTTTCTTGATCTTGTTGACATATAGCTTCTTCTTTTCTCTGTACAACTTTAACTTGCGTTTGTGGATCAAACTGTGGTCATGGACTATGATTTCTGGAATTTTTTCTGAGCCCATGCAGTGATTTCCAGTACAGAATCATTAATGTTTTTAATGCAGGGCCAGCTGAGGGCCCAAAGATCACAAGCATTCAATATTGACCATTGGTCTTGTCTTTTGCTCACATGGGTTTCTCCAGATTATCAGAATCTTTTGATGTACTGTAGATGGTGGGATATTCAAAGTCTTTGCAATTTTGCTTAGGGGAACATTTTTTCTGAAATTGTTCCACAATTTTTAGACAGTTTTTTTTGGCAAATTGTTGAACCTTTGCTCATTTTTGCTTTTGAGACTCTCTGTCTCTCTAAAATTATCTTTTTATGCCATCATGTGACTTGCAAATTGCTGCTGTTTTTTGTTATTACCTGTCATGTTTCCAGCCTTGTGTTGGCCTTGTCTGAACCTTTGAGATGCATTGTTGCCATTAAGTTCTAAATGAGTTAATATTTTTCACGAAACAGTAAAGTAAGTAATTAGTAATTTTTTATTTATAATACACTTTTTATACAACCTTAGTTGCCCAAAGTGCTGTACACACACATACCTTATACCAACATAAAACTATACACACACACGACAAGATAAGGTTAAAATTAGCAATATAAAATACAATAAAATAAACACAAATCACAAGTCAGAATAAGCTAAAATAAAAACAAATAAAACATGAAATATGGCATTACACTACAACTGCTCTACAACATTGAAACATTAGCATTTAAAAGCAAGTTTGTACAAATGAGTTTTTAGACCTGATTTAAAAACTGAGAGCAATGTAGCTTGGCGGATACTTGCAGGTAAACTATTCATACACCGAAAATGCATGATCACCTTTTAGTTTCAGGCGAGCCCTGGGAACAGCTAACACATTCTGAGATGAAGATCTCAGAAATCGTTGCCTGATTCGTGATATAATCCGTGATATAAGAAGGGGCCAGTCCACTTAGCGCTTTAAAAACAACTAAAAGCACTTTAAATTGAATCCTATATTGAACTGGTAACCAATGAAGTGAGACAAGCACTGGCGTAATATGTTCTCTTTTCTAGGTTCCAGTCAGTAGTCTGCATTCTGCATTCTGGACTAGCTGTAAACGTTGCATTTGGGACTGGTTAATCCCAATATACAAAGAATTACAATAGTCTATTCGTGATGAAATAAAAGCATGAATGACTTTCTCAAGGTCAGAAAATCTAAGAAAAGGCTTAAGTTTTACAATGTTTCTGAGTTGACAGAAACTACTTTTCACCACAGAGTTGATTTGTTTATCAAATCTAAGGTTTGAGTCAAAAACAACACCAAGATTTCTCACTGAAGACTTAAGGCATGATGACAATTGGCCAAGGTTATTGGTAACATTGCTAATGCAACGAGGGGAACCAAAAATGATCATCTCTGTTTTGCTTTCATTTAAATGAAAAAAAAATCAACAGCCATCCATTTCTTAATGTCCTTAATGCAATTCTTAAGAGACATAAAAGAGCCATTGTCATTGGATCTAATAGGAAGATACAACTGAATATCACCACCATTAAAAATGAAAGTTAACATTATGCTTCCTAACAATTTGGCCTAAAGGTATCATATATAATGAAAACAGGATGGGCCCTAATATGGATCCTTCACAATATGGATCCTTGTGGAACTCCACACTTCACCTCAGCTGAGGAGGAGTTGCCCATGTTTACTGAAAAAGTCCTATGTTAAAGGTAGGATGTAAACCACCTTAGGGCCAGACCCTGTAACCCCACCCAATCTTTCAAACGATCAATCAGTATGTTATGATCAATTGTATCAAAAGCTGAGCTTAGACAATAACATGAGGATTGAACATTTGTCACCTTAAGAAGAGCAGTTTCATTAAAATGTCACACTTTCAACATCTGATGTGTGTTCTGTGTTCTGTTTTGATTAAAATATGGGTCTATGAGATTTGCAAATCATTGCATTCTGTTTTTGTTTATTTGACATTTTACATTTTAAACATCCTCCCAACTTTTTTGTAATTGGGGTTTTATATAATCTATACTCTGATGCATTTGATGAAAATTTGTAGCAGGATTATGAGCTTATCTGCAAGACTCATAGAGGTCTTAGAGGATGAAACACAGTATCTATGTAGCATGAGAGGTTTCTATTGCACCAGTCATCCAAACAGGCCACTTACACTCAGATGAAAGGCCTTCACTTGGCTGTTTCCTGTTTGAATGTATTGCAGTCCTTTTAGCATGTGTGTATAGATTATATTCTTTTGTAATAAATCCAGGTCAGACACGCACAATATTTCTGCCTGGCTTTATGCCTGTTGAGGGATTCTTTTGTATCCTAGGGATTCAGTTCTAAGATCAGTGAAGTAGAATTACAGATCAAGCAAAAAACTACCTCACCGGAATATCATATCATATATCCTATTAAAGTAGATATTTCCCTGGTGTAAACGAACATATTTAGAGCAAAAAAAATGTTTTATCGGCACCATCTACAGGGAAATGAATTAAATATTTTTCTGCAGGCTTTAGTGCACAAGTTTTGTTCTGAATTTATTAAAGCATTGTCATAAAACACATTAAACATTATTGTTAGACACGTAATTACAATTTACTACTTTGTTCTCACTTCACAGGCTGAGCCTTTAAGCCACACCCACTTTTGATTTGTAGCTTAAAAGAATGTATCAGGGCATAAAAGTCATGGCATCTGTAATAATGTAAAAAAAAATTATACTAAGCCATGTTTTATATATTTTAGATATTACTTTTTATTTATTTAATGCAATACTGAAAGTCTTATTTAGAGATTATTCCTGCCTCTTATTAGTCTTTCTCTTTTCTGCTCAACCAAGAGTCGTGTATACCGATCAACTATAAGATTAAAATCCTTCTATCTCACACATCTTTTATCAGCTCCACTGACCATATAGGTGGACTGTGTAGTTCCACAATTACAGACAGTAGTCCATCTGTTTCTCTGTATACTTTATTATCCTCTTTTTATCTTGTTCTACAGTGGTCAGGACACCCACAGAACAGCTATTATTTGTTTATTATTTTCAGCACTGCAGTGATACTGATGTGGTGGTGATAAACCATATTGAGTGCTAGGATTTATGTTTTATTTAAGTGTACCAGTTTAGCCAGTTAATCAGTGTATTAAGAGTTCTTAAAAAAAACATGTTTTAGTGATATTTTGTCAGTACCTATAAATCTGCAGGTTGTTAATTAGTAGATTTCTTTCAAACAACCAGTATATTTCTTGATCATGCTCTAGAAATGTAAATGTAGCTATAGCTAATGTTTTCCATTGTGTCTCTGATTGGCTCCTCAGGTTTATAAGGGAGAGGACACGGTCTTCCAGCTGTTCGGCCTGCAGTGGAACACAGACTACCGCCTGCGAGTGTTTGTGTGCAGGCGCTGCTCGGACACCTCTCAGGAGCTGTGTGGATCCTTCAGCCCCTCCACACACTTCTCACCCCGACGCTCCAACACCGCTGTAGCCGTGGAGCCGAGCTCAGTCAGCACGTCCACGCCCAAAGCCCTCACTGATGAACAGTTCGCCAGCCTAATTGTCCTTGGAGTGGCCTCCATCTCCATATTCATCGCTTACATACTCCAGCTTCTCATATGAAGAGCTGGCACAGGGATGTACCAGAGCAAATCGCCCAACAGCAAACTTGAGGGATGTCAAATCAACACTTTTTCTAGATTGTCTGCTTTGAGAAATCAGGCTTTTTTTTTTTTTTGCCCCATTTCAATTTGTCTGCTTTTTCTCGTCTGTCTCTTTTTATATGTTTAAACCTGGTGTCTTTGTTGCACAGATTTTTAAACTACAACTATGACAAAAGTGGTAAATGAAAGTATTTTTTATATGTCTTTTTCCAGTGTTTTTAGGTCCTATATATTTTGTATCTTCAGAACTGTTTGCGACGCCCCTTGAACAGGTTTCATATAAGCATTAAAATATTTTTGTATTTTTTCAAAGTGTTTATTATGTAATACAGCTTTAACACATCAGCTTTTGATCAGATGTGTAATTTTCTATTTTCTGTTTCAGACCGAGCGACTGTTGCTGATTGTTAGCACAGTTGAGATCAACAACACTAAAGGAGTAGTAGTTAATACTACACAAGTAATACAGCAAGTAGCCTTTCATAACTATAGAACTATTGATATTCAGTGTAAAGAGAGAAAATATAAGTGTATTAAATACAGGTACAAAAAGAGTGATCTCATGGTAGTTTTTAGACCATGGTATTTATTATTCCCATAAATGACTAATCATAGTAATGAACACTCAGTCACCCTTTGCAGTCAGTTCCCCTCCCCCCTTCTTACATTCATATTTGTACTTATCTCAAGAGCTCTCTCTCTCTGTCTCTCTCTCTCTCTCTCTGTGTCTCTCTCTCTCTCTCTCTCTCCCTCTCTCCCAGTGCATTTGAAGTAAAAAGGGAAAGTGCCCTTGGGTCCTTGAAACACAAATCAAATAGCATCTGTATGGCCAAAGAACCTTCTAGTAAGATCCTTTGCCACTGGCAACTTACAGTAAAGTGAAGTCTGGAATGTACATACCTCAGGGACTGGGGGGACCAGATAAACTGTTCAGAATGCCGGTGTTTGTGCCTGTGCCTCATCACGTTTATTCTCTGAGCGTTTTCTTCAACCGTTTCAGACTCGCTCAACTCACAGTTTCCATTTACTCTCTAACCTCTAGCTAAGACTACATTATGCAGTACATGAAACAATGTTTACTAGCTCAGTCATACCTTAACCAAAGTTAGTAGCAAGCAAGGTATAACAGTTTTGTTAGGTTTATTTATACTATATATTGCATACAGTACTTTATAATGCAAATCACAGTGCAATCTTTCATTTATTTATTTCTTTAAGAATCAAACGAACTGTCATATTCAATATTTTCTCATGTAGCATGTCTTTTTTGGTTTATGATGAAATATGTTTCCAAATATAGAGCAGTAATCTTTAATATTAACCTGTTTTGTTTCAGATATATTTTTATTGTGCGTATGCCTTTTTTTATTCATGTCCAATTTAATTCAAGAATTGCTATCATCTGTACTACGATCAACTAGCTTGTTATCTCTCTGATCAACAAGTAACAGCAAGTTTCCTCATATGGAATATATTTGTATTTTCTTTTTCTTTTCTTTTTTTACACCAGTGCAGTCCTGAGCTGTTAGACATTTAAGGACTTCCAACATTCCAGTGTAATTTTGAAGAGATATATGACATAACTTGATACTAGACATAAAACTTGAAGTGGAAACACTTGAACACTTTAATTTCAAACTTTAATTTCACGTACACCCCTGACCCATGGTCCCAACTTCTTTTTGATGAGGTTTTTTATTTAGTTTAATTTTTTTATAAAGAAATGTGCAAGTTATTGGGTTGTTACTTTAAAGATCTGTCATCATTACTTTAAAGCCTTACCTGTCATTAAGGGCATCCTAAAACAGCTGCCCTGTAGAGATACACCAACTGTTCATGTTAACACATGATGAGAATCATTCCACACTGCCATCTTTAAACAAAATCATGTCACATTTATTGTTGTAAATTATAATCGTAGGCATTATATTAAAAAAGCAACCTACCATATCAGTTTAATGTATAGATTTGAAGTACTACCCATTGTATTTAAGATGATTATGTATCTGTAGCATATATGTAATATATTTATACACAATAAATGTTTAAAAGTTTCTGATATGACTTCAGTGTGCTGCTGATTGAGTTCCAGTCTTGCTATCATACTTTGTCCAATCATTTTAAAGGGCCTTTCCACCAACATTTCACCTAATGCAATCACTGAAATATAAAATATACATGTGTAAATATAATACATTTTATCCTAAATAGGAGATAATCTATTTAGTTTTTTAGGACACTATTTTGACAGAGAACACCCTCAGTTTTTAGAAAAATCTTTGAGGCATCAGGTAATATTCACAATTTTATGTAAAGCTTTGTGAGGTAGCTTTTATAGGCATTGAATGCTTTGTATGATTCCTGTAATCATCACTGTGAACAATTGGGGCTTTGAATCAAATGTCATTTCTTGAAATTGAAATGGCAAAAAAATGGAGAAACTGGTGTAATTTTCCTTTAATAGAGACACAATCTGAAAAAAAAAAAAAAATTTAAAAACTTTTTTCTTCAAATTTTCATGATGATTACCAACAGAAATGGTCTTCCTACTTTCAAGTACATTAATGTACAGTGACCGTAAACACATTGTAGTGGTACAACTATAGGAAATGCATTTGCCACTGATAATCATTTTACTGCTTACATACACTACTCACAAATAGGGATATTTGGCTTTCAGGTGAAAATGCACGCCAACCTTTACGGCTGAACTTAATGTGACCTTCTCTAAACTTTTGAGTGCATGTGTCCAACTGTTCAGTGTTTCAGCACTTTTTGGACAACTTGCTGTTCACTTAACAAGGAGCTTAACATCAAAATTCACAACAGCTATTTGATCCATGCGTCGACCAATACATTTCTTCGTTGAATCAGAATTGGTATTTAAACAGTCCTGCTCATCATGCTGTTCACATTATGACATCATAACACCAAGACGACACCTAACAATTGATCAATAGTACCTCATCATTGTGAGGCTTCAAACAGGATGTTCTCAGACAGAAGTGTCCACTTAGCTTAGAGTGTCAGAGTGTCATCAGCAGGTTATTACAGAGAGACTGGAAGAGTCACAGAAAGGCATAGAAGTTGACGTCCTTTGGCCACATCTCGCACTGATGACTGCTTCATTGTGAACAGTGCCCTGCGGAACCGAATGATGAATGCCACACAACTCTAGGCACATTTATGGGAGGTGAGAGGCACCCAAGTGTCACGTCAGACCATTCGAAATTGTTTTGGTGTCGGGTGTGTCTAAATACAGAACTGCTGTACACTTTGTGACTGGTACAGTGACAAGCCCATACTACTTGAATAGCATCATTAATCCAGTCATTGTGCATCTGCATGAACAACACGGGTCTAATTTCATCTTCATGACCGACAGTGCTCCAACTCATCGAGGACGCATCATTAGGGAACGGCTGCTGGAGACTGGGGTACTGCACTTTCTCTAGACCTGAATCCCGTACTTGGCAGAGTCACTGTGTAGAGGCCTGTTACTTTGTATCTCAATGACCTGAGGGCCACCCTTTAAGAAGAGTGGGATGCTGAGGCCTCAGCAGACAATAAGTCTAGTTGTGAACTCTTCTAGTTGTGATATTTTTTCTTGGGGTTTACTTACCACTGTTGTTGGCTTTTGTTTCTATAAATTGTTTGAGATGAGGAAATCACCATTACATGCTTCTACTTAAATGTCTTACTTTCGTAATATATCACTGTAGCGTGAACTTTTTACGTTTTCCATAAATTTCACCCAAAAGCCAAATATGCCTAACTTTTTGTGTTATGCAGTGTTTGTAGAAGGTTTTAAGTGCACAAAAACATTATATGTCAAAGGCTTATAAAGACATTCTTATAAAGGTTACAAGCATTAAAGTCACCAGTGCTGAATATGAACGAACAAACTGTCAACAGCAACATGACATTAGCCACAAATGTACATACATCCAGCTGCTAAATATGTAATATATCATCGCTGTTGAACGAAAACCATTATTTGAAACCAGTCAATAATTTATAGATTAATAGAAATGGCCCAACATGACCTGGAGCAGACTATTTTTAGATTAATTTCCACAAAAGTGTAATATTCTTCTGTTCAGATGCATTTTGGAGATTTTTTATCTAACAGCAATGATATACATTTGAAGTATTTTAAGAGTTTTGATAAGCCAGCACAATTGTATTCTCCCCCAGCTCAGGGTACAATGTACAGCGTTTACATCTACAGTGCTAACTTTGTCATCCAGTATTTCAAATCTGTTTAAGGCATTTTTGTGTAGGATGCATATATTTGCAAGACGGTTGTGGCAAAGAAATTCACCATGTAAAAATAATCACATCAGTGCTGTTCTGTACAATCAAGTGGTATAAAATGTAAGACCATTTTAATGTAATATAGGCCTGCTACACCTGTTCAGTAGTAAGTCATTAGTGAAAACTCTAACGCTAAAAACTTTATGTAAAAGCTACAGTGTAAATATTCATGTGTTTTCCGCAGTGATATGTTTCACTGACACATTTTTAGCAAGTGCACATTATAGTGGCCTTGAGTAGCGGAAATGTCACAAAACAGCTCTATCCCCTGAGTATCCACCAGCCTGTTAGCAGGCTCACAGCATCACTTCATAGCTAATAAGTCTTTGTAAGTTTGGATTAGTGTGATTGGGGTTTTGCTAGCCCGATCATCCCAGCTGGCAATTAATGTGTCCCCAATAGGGCTGCCTGATACAGATGTAAATAGTGACCGTTAATAGAAATGATAAGTTATAATTAAATGTGTGTAGAGTATTGTGTGTTTGTATGTATTGCTGCATAAATAATCACACCTTTAACAGCAAAATATACACAATTACAAAAGCTCTATTCATGACTATTGTGTGCAATTATAAGAACAATTCAATATCAATAGTTATTATATCAAATGCAAGCACAACCCGATTAAAAAAAAAGTTGGGATGCTGTGTAAAATATAAAAAAAATTAAATCAAACAGAATGCAATTATTAACAAATGTCATAATGTGACCCATGCTTTATTCACAATACAACATTTATGATGTTGAAAGTGATGCATTTCACAAATTTTATGGCAGGAAAACATCTAAAAAAGCTGGGACAGGGCCATGTCTACCATTGTATATCCTCTCCCTACTTGTAACAATGATCTGTAGATATCTGGGAAGCGAGGAGACCGGATGCTGGAGTTTAGAGAGCGGAATTGTGTCCCATTCTTGTCTGATGTATCTGCTCAACAGTCCTGGGCCATGTTTGTCAGATTTTTTTTATTTCCAAATATGGCTTAAACAGCAGGGAGGCCAGTTCAACACCTTGATTTCTTCTACAAAGCCATACTGTTGTGATGGATGCAGTATGTGATTTAGCATTGTCTTGCAAGGCCTTGAATGAAAGAGACATTGCTTGGATGGGAGCACATGTGCTAAACACTGTATTTACTGTTCAGCATTGATGATGCCTTTCAAGATGTGAAAACTACCCACATCACAGGCACTAATGCATCCCATACCATCAAAGATACAGGCTTTTTAACTGTGCACTGATAACAAACTGATGGTCCCTTTCCTCATGAGTCAACAGGACACAGCATCCATGGTTCCCAAAAGAATTTCACATTTTGATTCATCTTAACCACAGAACAATTTTCCATTTTGCCTCAGTCTATTTTAAATGAGCTCACGTGTTTACATATGAATTCTTTGCAGTTAATAGCTTTAACATGCATTTTTTTGGATTGCACAGAAAACTGTGTTCAAAAACAATGATTTGCGGAAGTGTTCCTGAGCCAGTTTAGTGATTTCCAGTGCAGAATAATGCCTGTTTTTAATGTGTGAAGATCACAAGCATCCAATATTGACTGCTAGCATTGCCCTTTGCTCAAAGAGCTTTATGCAGATTCTCTTCACAATGTTACACTGAGGAACATTTTTTTTTATTGTTTCACAATTTTCAGATCCAGTTTTTCCACAAATTGTTGAACCTCTGAGTTCTGAGACATTCTGCCTCTCTAAAATGCTCTTTTCATACTCAGTCATTTGACTTGGTTGCAAATGGCTTCTCCAGCTGTTTATTAGTACCAATTATTCTTTCAGTCTTTTGTTGACCATGTCCCAGCTTTGTTGGGATGCACTGTTACCATCAAGTTCTAAATGGCATAATTTTTTAATGAAATGAAATTGTTTCACTTTCAACATCTGATATGTGTTCTATGTTCTATTATGAATAAAATATGGGTCTATGAGATTTGCACATTACTGCATTGTTTTTATTTACAATTATTTACATTTTACACAGCTAGATCTCAATCTAACCAAGCATCTGTACGATGAGCCCGAACAGTAAATCTGATTCTTTTTAACACCTCAGCACTTAAAAGATCAGATGTTAATATTTTGATGGGAGACACCACATAATACCTTCTATGGTCTTGTAATGTCCATGACTCAGTAGTTTGGAGTTGTTCTGGTGACATGAGGTGGATTGACAGCATATTTATTATATTGGTTTTAATGTTATGCTGATTGATGTTAGGTACAGTTACAGTATATCTCTACATTTACATTTAAGTATTTGGCAGATATTTTTATCCAGAGTGAATTAAAATTTAAATCATGTAAATTCTTTAGGCTAATGTAGCATTAGGAGTACAATCCAAGAACTGGATTGTGTTGTGTGCCTAATCTGTGGCTCACACTCCTGTCTGCCATGTAGGGGTCACCAGTGCTATGACTATACTATACCAACCTTAACGTGGTACTTGGTTTATTGCAGTAACTATTCTGTAGATGTTTATTGTAAAAAGTTTACTGCAGTAACTATTCTGTAGATGTTTACTGTAAACAGTTTACTGTTGTAACTATTCTGTAGATGTTTACTGTAAAAAGTTTACTGCAGTAACTATTCTGTAGATGTTTACTGTAAAATGTTTACTGTTGTAACTATTCTTAGATGTTTACTGTTAACAGTTTACTGTTGTAACTATTCTGTAGATGTTTACTGTAAAAAGTTTACTTTTGTAACTATTCTGTAGATGTTTACTGTAAACAGTTTACTGTAGTAACTATTATGTAGATGTTTACTGTAAAAAGTTTACTACAGTAACTACTCTGTAGATGTTTACTGTAAACAGTTTACTGTTGTAACTATTCTGTAGATGTTTACTGTAAAGTTTACTGCAGTGACTATTCTGTAGATGTTTACTGTAAAGTTTACTGTGGTCACTATTCTGTAGATGCTTACTGTAAAGTTTACTGCAGTGACTATTCTGTAGATGTTTACTGTAAAGTTTACTGCAGTAACTATTCAGTATCAGTATCATTTATTCTGTAGATGTTTACTGTAGATATGAATACATTAGCATTATATACAGTGTACAATGTCTATTTGAGATTCCTTGGTTGGCAAGTGTGTGATGATTAAGCATGTAGCTAGCACAATGCTAATTGCTGGGGTGTTAGTTTCCATTACTTGTTAGCTATTAACCTCCTAGCTTAATTGTAAAACTAAAGAAGAAACCAAAGATGACAACAAACATATCTTAACTGACTGACCATATATTGGGTAAGTCATTGGTTGGCAACTTTTGGGGGGGCTACAATAAAGTTGGGTGATCTTCCTCTTCCAACACCTCTTTTAAAAAAATGTGCATTTGAGGAGGGAATTCGGAAAGCTGTGCAGAGCTGCAGCTTCCCTAAAAATAAGAAAATTGGATACAGTTAGTTTTGATTCCATTATTTGATCGATGGGTGGACAATGGTGCCTGTCTATGTCAACAAATCATTTGCTGTTGTATTATATTAGTCCATTTCTTCCTTTGCAAACTGCAAATATAAGAGATTGCTGATGTTGCTGGTCCCCCTTTGTGTGTTTAATGTCCGTTGGTCATTAGGGTCAGTTAAGGACATTAAACTCTTTTGCATGCCCCTCACTTCCTCCTGTCACGTGCTGCCGTTGGATTCGTACCACACTGCAACACTTTCAGCATTAACAACAGATGACACAGTGCGTTCAGGAGCACGTTTTACTCCAAACAGTCTGCAGGCTGCCACCCGGTACTTTTTTGACATTATGTTGTATAAAATGGGATTAATTGCGGCACTGAAATAAAAGAGGACAAAGGAGATAAGGTTGCAGTATTCACTGATTTGGGTGATGAGAGGGGAATTTAGTTCAGATGACTTGGAGAACAGGTAGCGCCCCACGTGGAATGGCAACCAGCAGAGCACAAACGCAAGAACCACCACAGCTGTCAAAAAATCAGAGAGAAGAACGTTAGAATAAACTGTTCACAACAAAGCAAAGAAGCTGGACAGAGGTCATAATTTTAAATCAGAGATTTGTTCATTTGCATGTTTTACAGAGCTGCATTTCCTGTCTTTATGTTTTATATGATTATGATGACTATTGTCTTTTGTTTGTTTTTAAGGTAAAGCTAATCAAATGTTAATAAAATCTATAATGAAGAACTTATAGTGTTTCTAGAAATTGTTGAAGGTGTTCTTGCCTCAAGTGGAGGAGTTTAAGTATATTAGGGTCTTGTTCACGAGTGAGGGTAAGAGGGAGCGGGAGTCTGACAGGCAGATCTGTGTGGCATCCACAGTGATGCGGACTCTGTACCGGTCTGTTTTGGTGAAGAGAGAACTGAGCCAGAAGGCAAAGCACTATGTTTAACAGTCAGCCTACGTTCCAACCCTCACCTGCTCACAAGCTTTGGGTAGTGACCAAAAGAATAAGATGCTGGATACAAGTGGCTGAAATGAGTTCAGAAATATGGGAAAGACTCTAGAGTAACGTTTGGTGTACTTAGGTTAATAAGCGGAAGATGGATGGATGGATGGATGGAATCACTGAATTTCACTTTTCTCTCTCTCTCAGGAGGGCAAATAAAACAGAATACTGATAATCATACTGATGAACTGTACTGAACAAAAATATAAATGCAACACTTTTGGTTTTTGCTCCCATTTTTCATGAGCTGAACTCAAAGATCTAAGACTTTTTCTACATACACAAAAGGCCTTTGTCTCTCAAGTACTGTTCACAAATTTGTCTAAATCTGTGTTAATGAGCAGTTCTCCTTGGCTGAGATAATCCATCCACCTTACAGGTGTGGCATATCACGATACTGATTAGACAGCATGATTACTGCACAAGTGTACTTTATGCTGGCCACAATAAAAGGCCACTCTAAAATGTGCAGTTTCATCACACAGCACAATGCCACAGATGTTGCAAGTTTTGTGGGTGCATGCACTTGGCCTGCTGACTGCAGGAATGTCCACCAGAGCTGTTACCCATGAATTGAATATTCATTTCTCTACCATTAGCCATCTCCAAAAGCATTTCAGAGAATCTGGCAGTACATCCAACTGGCCTCACAACCTCACAGACCATGTGTAATCACACCAGCCCAGGACCTCCACATCCAGCATCTTCACCTCCAAGATTGTCTGAGACCAGCCACCCAGACAGCTACTGCAAGAATCAATTTGCATAACCAAAGAATTTCTGCACAAATTGTAAGAAACAGTCACAGGGAAGCTCATCTGCATGCTCATCATTTGCATCTGGGTCTCCACCTGACTGCAGTTTGTCATCGTAACCAACTTGAGTGGGCAAGTAATCATATTCAATGGTGTACTGCCAAATTCTCACACAATGTGAGAGTTCTGAAGAACCTCAAAAATATGTGTAGACTGGACAGTTTAAGGTTGAATGTGAACCCCAAAATGTAGTTCTAGGAACTTTTAGTTTTTAGAGTGTGCTCTGTGGAAGCAAATTGGACAGATGGGGGTCTTTAAAAAATCATTTCAAAACCACTGATAAATGCTAATGCTCCCATTCCCCTTGTCATTGTAGAAAGCACTGAATAAAAACAACAAACAATATCTGAATCAACCCAGCCTATAGATCCATATTATGAGTGTAAGTTACTGTATATATAGTATATATATATATATATATACAGTGAGGAAAATAAGTATTTGAACACCCTGCAAATTTGCAAGTTCTCCCACTTAGAAATCATGGAAGGGTCTGAAATTTTCATCTTAGGTGCATGTCCACTGTGAGAGACATAATCTAAAAGAAAAAATCCGGAAATCACAATGTATGATTTTTTAATAATTTATTTGTGTGTTACTGCTGCAAATATGTATTTGAACACCTGCCAATCAAACATTCAACCAAACAAACATTCTGGCCCTCAAAAACCTGTTAATCCACCTCTAAAAATCCAGCTCCACTCCACTTATTATTCTAAATTAGAAGCACCTATTTGAGGTCGATAGCTGCATAAAGACACCTGCCCACCCCACACAATCAGTAAGACTCCCAACTACTAACATGGCTAAGACCAAAGAGCTGTCCAAAGACACCAGAGACAAGATTGTAAACCTTCTCAAGGCTGAAAAGGGCTACGGGGCAATTGCCAAGCAGCTTGGTGAAAAAACATCAACTGTTGGAGCAATTATTAGAAAATGGAAGAAGCTAAACATGACTGTCAATCTCCCTCTGACTGGGGCTCCATGCAAGATCTCACCTTGTCGTGTATCAGTGATCCTAAGAAAGGTGAGGAATCAGCCCAGAACTACATGGGAGGAGCTGGTCAATGACCTGAAGAGAGCTTCCAAGGTTACTGTAGCTAATACACTAAGACGTCATGGTTAAGAAGGTTCCCCTGCTTAAATCAGCACACGTCCAGGCCCATCTTAAGTTTGCCCATGACCATTTGGAGGATCCAAAGGAGTCATGGGAGAAAGTGCTGTGGTCAGATGAGACCAAAATAGAATTTTTGGTCTTAATTCCACTCGTCGTGTTTGGAGGACGAAGAATGATGAGTACCATCCCTAAAACACCATCCCTACTGTGAAGCATGGGGGTGGAAGCATCATGTTTTGGGGGTGTTTTTCTGCACATGGGACAGGACGACTGAACTGTATTAAGGAGAGGATGACCGGGGCCATGTATTGTGAGATTTTGGGGAACAACCTCCTTCCCTCAGTTAGAGCATTGAAGATGGGTTGTGGCTGGGTCTTCCAACATGACAATGACCCAAAGCACACAGCCAGGATAACCAAGGAGTGGCTCCGTAAGAAG
Source organism: Crenuchus spilurus (assembly GCA_036984385.1). Taxonomy (NCBI): domain Eukaryota; kingdom Metazoa; phylum Chordata; class Actinopteri; order Characiformes; family Crenuchidae; genus Crenuchus; species Crenuchus spilurus. Next base: position 6,937 of record BRDA01047442.1, on the reverse strand, counting down.
CATGTCAAGGTTCTGGAGTGGCCTAGCCAGTCTCCAGACTTAAACCCTATAGAAAATCTTTGGAGAGAGCTCAACCTCCATGTTTCTTAGTGACAGCCCAGAAACCTGGCTGATCTGGAGAAGATCTGTGTGGAGAAATGGGCCACAATCCCTGCTGCAGTGTGTGTGAACCTGGTGAAAAACTACAGGAAACGTTTGACCTCTGTAAAGGCTACTGTACCAAATATTAACATTGATTTTCACAGGTGTTCAAATACTTATTTGCAGCAGTAACACACAAATAAATTATTAAAAAATCATACATTGTGATTTCCGTATTTTTTCTTTTAGATTATGTCTCACACAGTGGACATGCAGCTAAGATGAAAATTTCAGACCCCTCCATGTTTTCTAAGTAAGAGAACTTGCAAATTTTCAGGGTGTTTAAATACTTATTTTCCTCACTGTGTGTGTGTATATATATATATATATATATACACAGAGAGAGAGAGAGAGAGAGAGAGAGAGAGAAAGATTTCAAACCTGTGGTCCAAACAGAAAGTATAATTTTTATTTTAAGTTTTTTTTTCATTTAAACCAATTATAAGGAAAAAATTTGAGCAGTCCAGTTCTGCAAAATCAGTGTCATGAATTGCAAATTAGGTTCACATTTGGTGGGCTGTTTTAACAGTTTGGTGTTTTTAAGTCATTATTTTGGATGGGTAAAAATGGGAATAATAGAGCTTTCATTTTGGAACACAAATTCAGATTTATTATTGCTTTTTTTACCATTGGTAGACTGGTACAGTATTACCCATGGTGCACTTTTACCAGTAGTACAGTTTTTCCAGGGGTACAGTTTTAGTAGTGGTGCAGTTTTAGTAGTGGTACAGTTTTATCAGTGGTGCAGTTTTACTAGTGGTACAGTTATAGTAGTGGTACAGTTTTATCAGTGGTGCAGTTTTATCATTGGTGCAGTTTTAGCAAAGGTACAGTTTTATCAGTGGTGCAGTTTTATCAGTGGTACAGTTTTATCAGTGGTACAGTTTTATCAGTGGAACAGTTTTAGTAGTGGTACAGTTTTAGTAGTGGTGCAGTTTTATCAGAGGTGCAGTTTTAGTAGTGGTACAGTTTTAGTAGTGGTACAGTTTTATCAGAGGTGCAGTTTTACTAGTGGTAGTTTTAGTAGTGGTGCAGTTTTATCAGAGGTGCAGTTTTAGTAGTGGTGCAGTTTTATCAATGGAACAGTTTTAGTAGTGGTGCAGTTTTATCAGAGGTGCAGTTTTAGTAGTGGTACAGTTTTAGTAGTGGTACAGTTTTAGTAGTGGTACAGTTTTATCAGAGGTGCAGTTTTAGTAGTGGTACAGTTTTAGTAGTGGTACAGTTTTATCAGAGGTGCAGTTTTACTAGTGGTAGTTTTAGTAGTGGTGCAGTTTTATCAGAGGTGCAGTTTTAGTAGTGGTGCGGTTTTAGTAGTGTTGCCGTTTTAGTAATGGTACAGTTTTAGTAGTGATTTTAGAGAATGTTTATTACACTACTCTGTAGTGGTAAAGCTTTATTATTGTATATGTTAAGCTGATTTATGGTAAGTGTTTGACTGTGGCTGTGTGCTTACTCCTCCAGAAAGAAGATAGAGAAAGGTCTCACCCAGCATTTTCACTGTTTGTTTATTACTCTTGTCCCGGCTGGACACGGGTCCCACTGGGTTCTCCTTCCTCTTCCACAGGGTTCTGCCTATGAGGCTGTAGAGGACGGTCAGGCACAGCACGGGTAAAAAGAAGAAGACGCTGGACACCCACACCATGAGGGTCAGCAGGCCGGACTGGATGGCTCTGTCGGTGGCTTTGCATTCGTTGGTCTCCCACGGCTCGGTTCCGTTCTCGTGCTCGACGCCCACGAGGGCGAAGATGGGTCCGGCGCTGCACAGCGCGACTGTCCACAGCAGCGCGATGACGCCTTTGACTCTGCCCCGGGTCACCAGCACTTTGGCACGGAGCGGAAAGCAGATGGCGAAGTACCTCTCCACGCTGAGCGCCGTGATGCTGAGGATGGCGGAGTACGTGCAGCACTCGCTGATGAACTGGAAGAGTTTACAGAGCTCGTCGCCCAGGTTCCAGGGCCGGTAGCGCCACACGCGGTACAGGTCCAGCGGCATGCACAGGAAGATCAGCAGGTCGGACAGAGCCATGCTGCACAAGTACAGGTTGGTGGTGGTCCGCATGTCTTTGTACTTCGTGACCACCAGGATGGTCAGGAGATTCCCGGCGATGCCGACGAGGAACAGCAGCGAGCACGTGGCCGTGATGCCCGTCAGCACAGGCAGCGGGAACAGCTGCACCGGGTAGTCCACGTGTCCATCCGTCGCGCGTCCGGGCACGCGCTGCTCCGCGCACGAGCTCAGGCTGACCGCGCACACGGACGCGTTCGTCCAGTTAGCCATCGCGTTGTGTTTATCACGCTGTGCACTTTCACATCGCAGAGCGTCAGAAAAAAAGGCTTTAGTGCGCAAAAACTGCGCTTTTCCCGCCCTCAGGTCACATCGTGCGCAAACAACAGAGCAAGCAGGGTTGCTGTACTGATCTAACAAACACAGTCCAGAGAGTGAGCCTCAGGTCCTTCTCTCACAGGTGTGTGTGTGTGTGTGTGTGTGAGAGAGAGAGAGTAACCTGTTTACTGACACACTGCTGCTCTGCGCCACAACACATGCGCACACACTGCGTCAAAGCAACAGGCTGCTGCCTCTTACTGCCCTTCAGCACAGCAGCAAAAACACAGCTCATCAGCTCCTCTGCTTTACTGCTCACAGGTCTGTGTGTGTAAAACGTGCTCATGTTCTCCACCAGCCTTTCACATCACTGTTGGGTGACTTTGTCACTCAAGCAGCTCAGCTTTGTGACCAGCCATCTTCATTCTAGAGGTGTAAAGGTTGGTTTGTGTCTAAACTTACCCCAAGCCTGTGTAAACTTTCTGCCTGTTCTGATGTCACAGTGATGTGTCAGTAAAAAGCTAACCATAATGTTTCTTCTAAATGGTAATTCTGTGACAGAAGTTTAATGTCTGTTAGGACCATTTCTATCCACCCTTTCATTATGAAATGTTTACATACTGTATTGGGGAGCTGGTGCTTTTAAATGTTGTAAAATAATAATGAAATTGTGCTAATTGATGACATTGGCAATAAAAATCTGGTTCTATTAAATGTTTCGGTGTAGCTCTACAGTTGTAAATAATAAAGCTGCTAAAGAGCAACAAGTAGATATGTTACACATTCTGTGATGTCAGAGAAACAAATTGATGGATAGAAACCTTCAGGGTTTTTTCAGAATGTATTACTGAATTTCCCTCTGGGATAAATTGTGTGTGTGTGTCTGTGTGTGTGTGTGTGTGTGTCTGTGTATGAATGGTGACAGTATACGGTCACCTCCTGAATCTCTACACTATAAAAGATAAGGTTCTTCAAGGGTTCGTTAGAAAATGGTTCTTTATAGAACCTTGAAAATCCAAAAAGGTTCTTTGCATGATTAATGAGGAACGTGCTCTACATGGTTCTGTATAGCACCAAAAAAAGTTATTATTACAAGCTTGACATTGTAATACAGCAGAACCATTTTGGGAGTCATTGTCAAAAAGGTTCTGTATAGAACCATCTCCAACATCTCTTTCCTCATCAATCTGAAGAACCCTTTCTCCATTAAACAAACCTTTTATCCCTGAGAAGTGTTCTTTGAGTGTACACGGTTCTGTATAGAACCATCTTCCTTACCAAAGAACCCTTGAAGAACTATCTTTTTTAAGAGTGTACCTTTCTGTAATTTTCACATCCAACAAGGATCTTCTGAGGCAATAATTAGATTAATCAAGTGGGCTTGATTAGGGTTGAAGATAAATTCTGTAGGAAGGCAGATCTCAGGAGCAGGGCTGGTGACCACTGATATACAGAATAAACAGCTTCTTCTGCCCTCTGGTGGTGTTATGAAATTATTCATAACTATCTCTCTCTGTGTTGTAGTGTAACAGGGCCTGATTTCTATATTTTGTGCAGTGTGGATGTAAATGTCCTCAGTTTAAAGCTCATTCTGTGTATTTTAATTAATTTATATATTTTTTTAGTTTCAGGTTCACTGGGGCTGAGTGCTGAGAATAAAAAAAGACAATGTGTAACTGTCTGATTACTTCCACACTGGTGGGATTTAAGCTTGTGGTTTATGTGGGATTTAAGCTTATTTACAGAACAGTCGCTGTAAGCCAAGGCATTACTAATAGATAGAAAACTATCGGAACTCTTTAACCAATCGTGCTTTTAGAATGAGGTTAGGACCGCCCACTCAATTAACATAAGGTTTGAAGAAAAGTAAATGCACACCAGTGGAAATACATAAATAAATAAATGTAGACATATTAAATACATAAATAAATAAATGTAGACATGTTAAATACATAAATAAAGTAAAAACATTTATTATTAGTATATACACTTTTTCATGAAAAAATGTATATCTGTTTATTTATTTATTTATACTTTTGTCATGTTTGGTCCTCCATCTATTTATTTATTTATTTATTTATTTATACTTTTGTCATGTTTGGTCCTCCATTTCTTTATTTATTTATTTATTAATTCATTCATTTATCTATCAATTAATTAATTAATTAATTTATACTTTTGTCATGTTTGGTCCTCCATTTATTTACTGAAAGTGTGCTAGTCTGGCAGGTGATGTACTCTAAAATGTCAGTGTGTGTGTGTGTGTGTTAGATCAATAGATTGGCACCCTGTTTCAGGCTTGGCTAGGATAGTCTGTAATGCCCTGCACTGCGCCTGGTGAGGGGGTATGGGACTAAACATCACCCTGATCAGGATTAAATGGATAAGATGATGGATGGATGGATGGATGGATGGATGGAAGTCTGTTCACTATTATTTGAGTAAATCAAATAAACTATGACAATGTAATCAGCATGTGAAAATGGGAAAATTAAATAAAATGTAATAATAAAACCTGGCAGGCCTTCTTGGATATGGCCATGCAATAACATTTCTGTATTATTAAATGGCTAAGATGTAATTCAGTGAGGTTGGATGTGAAATGTCTCTAAAAGCTACGACACAGAAGACTGTCACATGAAATAATTATGACTATGTGACCAGAGTCCAAAGATATTGTCTTATAATAGTGTTGAGATAAGAGATGGAGGGTGTTAATTTTACCCAAATAAAATGATCATATATAAGTATGAACATAACATAAATAATGTAAATGAATGTATTTATTGGATAGTAAATAAATATATAAATGCATTTGTGTTATAAATACACTTTCTCATATTAAGGCAGTCTAAGATACTTTAATATCTTACTGATTTAAAGATGAGTAACTTTTGGAAATGGGTGACATTCCCATTAAAACATGAAGGAACAGTTCACCCAGAAATCATATTTATATACTTTTCCACTTACCCAAAATATAGTCAGCATGTGTTGTATGACAATATGAAAAAAATGAATATTATTCTAATATTGAATTGAATGAATATAATACTAATATTAATCGGTTTACATTCCAACCCTCACCAGTGGTCATGAGCTTTGGGTAGTGACTGAAAGAATGAGATTGTGGATACAAGCAGCTGAAATGAGCTTTCTTTTCAGGTTGTCTGTGCTCTTAGTTTGGACATCCAGGAAAGACTTGGTGTAGAGCTGCTGCTCCAACATGTTGAGAGAAACCAGTTGAGGTGGTTCGGGCACCTGATAAACATTGCCTCCTAGGGTGAGGTGTTCCAGGCATGTCCAGCTGGGAGAAGACCCCAGTCAAGACCCAGCACACTGAAGGAATTATATATCTCAGCTGGCCTCGGAACACCTTGGAATCCTCCCATATGAGCTAGAAGAGGGACGTCTGGTCTACTTTGCTTGGTTTGTTACCCCTGCGACCCAGACCTGGATAAGCGGAAGATGATGGATGGAATGGATATTAATATAAAATCAATAAATCCCGACAAGCATATCTTGGCTGAACAACTGTGTGAAAAGAGCCAGCATTTGCTGCATCTGTAGCATACTGAAGGATCTGTCTTTAATTTGAAACAGATTTTGAAACAAAGGTTAGGGTTAAAGGTGCAATGGATAGTTATTATTCAATTTCCAGTTCTGAAGGGCAGCGGTCCAGTATGGTTCCCTCTCCACACACTTGCTTCAGTTCACTGTTATTTAGCAAGTTTTGTAGGAAATCAGCCTTTGTAGAACACCAGCCGCCCAGGACAATGAGAAGATTCCTGTGCTGTTCAATTCACATGACTGTTACAATGTTTGACCACAAGGTGGCAATCATTTATTTTCACTGCTACAATCTATACATTTTTTATGTAGTTTTACATCTTTGATACGTCTGATAGTATACTATATGCATATACATTACAAGAAAACCCTGTTATCTTCTAGCAGCTTGCTGAAAATGCCACCTGACTTGCCTGTTCATGGTGATATCTGATGGTATGGCTGATGGCATGCTTTGTATTCTGTCATTGAGAATGCTTGACTTCAGTAGCATCTCAACAATCCCAGCAGTGCAGCTCCTCAGTTCTTTGTGTACATGTCAAAGTGAAACAGAGGAACATGGTGTAGTGATGAGGAGCTTTTCTGCAACTGTCTGATTTGCCAAAAGAAAACTGAATGACCTTTATATACATAACACACATTACATACATAATCCTGCCTGTTCTTCCTTAATGTACAGTGCTGCTCTGTGTCCAAACGATACAGCGTTATGGAAATCTGACCACCTGTACCAGGAAACTGCTAAGCTGCAACTTGTGTGCAACTAACCATGTAAAAGTGGCATCAGCTGCACTACTCTTTAAAAAGAGAGGAACACATGTAGGAATGAAGTCACTGAGATATAACAAGAGATATAACTCAGAGCATATATATATATATATATATATATATATATAAAATAAC